>JACEFZ010006112.1:262500-275000 GCA_014155875.1 Cepaea nemoralis | reverse complement strand
GTCGTAGTATAACTTATTTTTATTATATTATTTTTTGGATATCATCATTGATTCTCTTCCCCCCCCCCCCCCCCCCCCGTGATTTACATGTGTCGTAGTGGAGTCGTTGTAAGGTATGTACCATGTCTGTGTTTGGTATATCTGCCTGTCTCGCAGGACTTATACATAGCTAACTGTTTTTATTTCCTATTGACCCAATGTTGGCCACTTAGTCAAACAACATGACAAAAGTGGACACTCATACGGGAAAGATCGTAAAACTGTGTACCGCAAATCTCCGGTCAACTAACGCTGCAAGCGTGAATGCTTGACAATATATCCGGAAGCTTTAGTCATCCAGGGCACAAGTCAACAGACCACCACACTCGCAGGAATCTAAAGGAAGGGTACTGGAATCATCAGTATGGGGGTTCTTCGCCGTCTTTAATGAGGAGACAGAGCTTTTTGTCGGCTGTTAAATGAGTGGCACCTTGCAGTCTTGACAGACCAAAAGTATGTGGATTGGAATTTGGTCCTAATTCCACCTCACAATGCCAGGGCAGAGCTTCAGAGAACATGTGGTGCCCAAACGACATGTTCCCTCTCTCGGCCTTGCTTTGTTTGATCCAGAGGAGTAGATAACCAGTACGTCTGGAACAAGGTAGGATGCAGACGCTGGCGGCTCAGCGTCAAACCTCCGAGACCTCTCCCCCACGAGCAGGAAGCGAGCGGTGGCCAGACCCTAAACCTTTGAGACTTGACTTAGAGGCGTTCAGCCAAATCCCGCAGGTAAGGGTCGTATACGCGCCCGGACCACTGGGCACGTACACCTGTCAATCGCAAGTGTCTGGACCTTGTAAGCGTGTACTACCGTCAGACTCCAAGCCTGACTCGTGCGGCTCCCGCGACCAACGAGAATAGGCCCTCCGGAGATATTGCTCGTCTGCTGCGAGCAAATCTCCGCTTCCTGCCACTGTGCGGATCCCGTGACCAGCGAGAATAATCCCGCTGGAGATTAAACTCGTCTATTGCGAACAAATCTCCAATTCTGACTGAATAAGAAAGGAAACGATAAAAGTAGTGGTATTTCAATTGCGCTTGCGCTCCCACCTATGTTTCACCCTTCATATGTCTTCACATAGTCATACTAGAGTCAAGCTCAACAGGGTCTTCTTTCCCCGCTGATTCTACCAAGCCCGTTCCTTCTTAAGTATATAGTAGTAATCAGACAAAGGTTCAGGATAGGAATATACATTTCACAATGACAGGTGAAGACAATTACAGGTACAACCAGCAAATCTATCCCCTGGGCTGTGGGTGGGAATGTGCCGACTATGAATGAAATAACTCGATCCTGTGTGTGTTTGTGTGTGTGTGTGTGTGTGTGTGTTTATGTGTGCGTGTGTGAGTGTGTGCGTGTGTGAGTGTGTGTGTTTGTGTGTGTGATTGTGTGCGTGTGTGTGTGTGTGCGCGCACGCGCTCACGCGTGTGTGGATATATCACCGACCTAGCCCTGCTATCATGTTTCTATCACCCATTCCCGCATGTTCCTCTTGTAAAAGGTTGTCTGGTTGCAGACTGTCTGGTGTGTTTTCCCAAGTGTAGTTGTTGATGCGCTGGTGCACATCATCAGATGCCCTGCCAGCAGGCATAGGCGATCATGTCATTCCACAGATCTCGGTCCTCGGTGTTCTGGGTCAACTTTGTTGACAATATCCCTCCGTCCATCGTCTCAGTCCATCCAGCACCATGTCTCTGCTTCTTCTCACAGTGAACTGTCTAGTCATCGCCATGTTCCCTCGTGCCTCTTTTCTTATGACGTGACCAGCGAACGCTGCTTGTATCTTTTTTATAGTCGTATGTAATGTAAGCCTTTTCCAGGAAAATGTTGTTTAAATAGAATCATGTCATTGCTTCCTTCGTTGGGTTGACCATGGTGCCAGCTTCAACACACCACTTGCTTACGCGATTGAGTTATGTTTGTAGTTCCACTGCAACCCGATCTCTATCCTTACCCTGATGATAGACTAATACATCGTCGGCATACGACAATGTCCTCCCCGGTCCTCTGATTTGCTCGCCGGTTATTCTCACAGTGTAGGCGTTGAACAGCACCGGAGGTAATGGTAATCCCTGCAGCAGACCAGGATATATTGTTGTTGGTTCAGAAGTCTAACTGCCACATCTAATAACTACTTTCCGTTGGAAGAGGGCTGTAGCGATCCAATTAAAGAGGAATGGACTTATCTTGAGTTCAAGGAGCTGAACCATTAAGAAATCTAACGGTTCTTTTTGTACACGTCCTCAAGATACGTCATGTTTCAGTCCGTTAGTGGAAACTTTCATACATATCGTAGGCAAAAACTGTTTGTCTATTGTATTTTGCATGGTGATTACCCGATACCCCTTAACTTGTGTGCGGTCTTTGTCAGGCTTCGGCAAGAGAATCGGATAACTGTGTTATACTAACTAAGTAAGTAAGTAAGTAACTAACTAACTAACTAACTAACTAACTAACTAATTAACTAACTAACTAATTAACTAACTAACTAACTAACTAACTAACTTACTAACTAACTAACTAACTAACTTACTAACTAACTTACTAACTAACTAATAACTAACTAACTAACTAACTAACTAACTAACTAACTAACTAATTAACTAACTAACTAACTAACTAACTACTAACTAATTAACTAACTAACTAACTAACTTACTAACTAACTAATAACTAACTAACTAACTAACTAACTAACTAACTAACTAACTAATTAACTAACTAACTAACTAACTACTAACTAATTAACTAACTAACTAACTAACTTACTAACTAACTTACTAACTAACTAATAACTAACTAACTAACTTACTAACTAACTAATAACTAACTAACTAACTAATAACTAACTAACTAACTAATAACTAACTAACTAACTAATAACTAACTAACTAACTAATAACTAACTAACTAACTAACTAACTAACTAACTTACTAACTAACTAACTAATAACTAACTAACTAACTAATAACTAACTAACTAACTAATAACTAACTAACTAACTAACTAACTACCTAATAACTAACTAACTAACTAACTAACTAACTAACTAATAACTAACTAACTAACTAACTAACTAACTAACTAATAACTAACTAACTAACTAACTAACTAACTAACTAACTAACTAATAACTAACTAACTAACTAATAACTAACTAATAACTAACTAACTAACTAACTAACTAACTAATAACTAACTAACTAACTAACTAATAACTAACTAACTAACTAACTAACTAACTAATAACTAACTAACTAACTAACTAATAACTAACTAACTAACTAATAACTAACTAACTAACTAATAACTAACTAACTAACTAATAACTAACTAACTAACTAACTAACTTACTAACTAACTAATAACTAACTAACTAACTAACTAACTAACTTACTAACTAACTAATAACTAACTAACTAACTAACTAACTAACTTACTAACTAACTAACTAATAACTAACTAACTAACTTACTAACTAACTAACTAACTTACTAACTAACTAATAACTAACTAACTAATAACTAACTAACTAACTAACTAACTAACTTACTAACTAACTTACTAACTAACTAATAACTAACTAACTAACTAACTAACTAACTTACTAACTAACTAATAACTAACTAACTAACTAACTAACTTACTAACTAACTAATAACTAACTAACTAATAACTAACTAACTAACTAACTAACTAATAACTAACTAACTAATAACTAACTAACTAACTAACTAACTAACTTACTAACTAACTAATAACTAACTAACTTACTAACTAACTAATAACTAACTAACTTACTAACTAACTAATAACTAACTAACTAACTAACTAACTAACTTACTAACTAACTAATAACTAACTAACTAACTAACTAACTAACTTACTAACTAACTAATAACTAACTAACTAACTAACTTACTAACTAACTTACTAACTAACTAATAACTAACTAACTAACTAACTAACTAATAACTAACTAACTAACTAACTTACTAACTAACTAATAACTAACTAACTAACTAATAACTAACTAACTAACTAACTAACTAACTAACTTACTAACTAATAACTAACTAACTAACTAACTAACTAATAACTAACTAACTAATAACTAACTAACTAACTAATAACTAACTAACTAACTAACTAACTAACTAACTAACTTACTAACTAACTAATAACTAACTAACTAACTAACTAACTAATAACTAACTAACTAACTAACTTACTAACTAACTTACTAACTAACTAATAACTAACTAACTAACTTACTAACTAACTAATAACTAACTAACTAACTAACTAACTAATAACTAACTAACTAACTAATAACTAACTAACTTACTAACTAACTAACTAACTAACTAACTAACTAACTAACTTACTAACTAACTAATAACTAACTAACTAACTAACTAACTAACTAATAACTAACTAACTAACTAACTTACTAACTAACTTACTAACTAACTAATAACTAACTAACTAACTTACTAACTAACTTACTAACTAACTAATAACTAACTAACTAACTAACTAACTAACTTACTAACTAACTAATAACTAACTAACTAACTAACTTACTAACTAACTTACTAACTGACTAATAACTAACTAACTAACTAACTTACTAACTGACTTACTAACTAACTAATAACTAACTAACTAACTAACTTACTAACTAACTAATAACTAACTAACTAACTAACTAACTAATAACTAACTAACTAACTAACTTACTAACTAACTTACTAACTAACTAATAACTAACTAACTAACTTACTAACTAACTTACTAACTAACTAATAACTAACTAACTAACTAACTAACTAACTTACTAACTAACTAATAACTAACTAACTAACTAACTTACTAACTAACTTACTAACTGACTAATAACTAACTAACTAACTAACTTACTAACTGACTTACTAACTAACTAATAACTAACTAACTAACTAACTTACTAACTGACTAATAACTAACTTACTAACTAACTTACTAACTAACTAATAACTAACTAACTAACTTACTAACTAACTTACTAACTAACTAATAACTAACTAACTAACTAACTAATAACTAACTAACTAACTAATAACTAACTAACTTACTAACTAACTAACTAACTAACTAACTAACTAACTAACTTACTTACTAACTAACTAATAACTAACTAACTAACTAACTAACTAATAACTAACTAACTAACTAACTTACTAACTAACTTACTAACTAACTAATAACTAACTAACTAACTTACTTACTAACTTACTAACTAACTAATAACTAACTAACTAACTAACTAACTAACTAACTTACTAACTAACTAATAACTAACTAACTAACTTACTAACTAACTTACTAACTGACTAATAACTAACTAACTAACTAACTTACTAACTGACTTACTAACTAACTAATAACTAACTAACTAACTAACTAACTAACTTACTAACTAACTAATAACTAACTAACTAACTAACTTACTAACTAACTTACTAACTGACTAATAACTAACTAACTAACTAACTTACTAACTGACTTACTAACTAACTAATAACTAACTAACTAACTAACTTACTAACTAACTAATAACTAACTAACTAACTAACTTACTAACTGACTAATAACTAACTAACTAACTAACTTACTAACTGACTAATAACTAACTAACTAACTAACTAACTAACTTACTAACTAACTAATAACTAACTAACTAACTAACTTACTAACTAACTAATAACTAACTTACTAACTAACTTACTAACTAACTAATAACTAACTAACTAACTAACTTACTAACTAACTAATAACTAACTTACTAACTAACTTACTAACTAACTAATAACTAACTAACTAACTAACTTACTAACTAACTAATAACTAACTTACTAACTAACTTACTAACTAACTAATAACTAACTTACTTACTTACTAACTAACTAATAACTAACTTACTAACTAACTTACTAACTAACTAATAACTAACTAACTAACTAACTTACTAACTAACTAATAACTAACTTACTAACTAACTTACTAACTAACTAATAACTAACTAACTAACTAACTAACTAACTTACTAACTAACTAATAACTAACTAACTAACTAACTTACTAACTAACTAATAACTAACTTACTAACTAACTTACTAACTAACTAATAACTAACTAACTAACTAACTTACTAACTAACTAATAACTAACTTACTAACTAACTTACTAACTAACTAATAACTAACTAACTAACTAACTAAATAACTAACTAACTAACTAACTTACTAACTAATAACTAACTAACTAACTTACTAACTAACTTACTAACTAACTAACTAACTAACTTACTAACTAACTAATAACTAACTTACTAACTAACTAATAACTAACTTACTAACTAACTAACTAACTAACTTACTAACTAACTAACTAACTAACTTACTAACTAACTAATAACTAACTTACTAACTAACTTACTAACTAACTAATAACTAACTTACTAACTAACTAACTAACTAACTTACTAACTAACTAATAACTAACTTACTAACTAACTAATAACTACTTACTAACTAACTAACTAACTACTAACTAACTAACTTACTAACTACTAACTAACTAACTAACTAACTTACTAACTAACTAATAACTAACTTACTAACTAACTAATAACTAACTTACTAACTAACTAACTAACTAACTAACTAACTAACTAACTAACTTACTAACTAACTAACTAACTAACTTACTAACTAACTAATAACTAACTAACTAACTAACTAACTAACTTACTAACTAACTAATAACTAACTAACTAACTAACTTACTAACTAACTTACTAACTAACTAACTAACTAACTTACTAACTAACTAATAACTAACTTACTAACTAACTAATAACTAACTTACTAACTAACTAACTAACTATCTTACTAACTAACTAACTAACTAACTTACTAACTAACTAATAACTAACTTACTAACTAACTTACTAACTAACTAATAACTAACTTACTAACTAACTAACTAACTAACTTACTAACTAACTAATAACTAACTTACTAACTAACTAATAACTAACTTACTAACTAACTAACTAACTAACTAACTAACTAACTTACTAACTAACTAACTAACTAACTAACTAACTAACTTACTAACTAACTAATAACTAACTTACTAACTAACTAATAACTAACTTACTAACTAACTAACTAACTGACAATGTTGTATTTCTGATAGTTGTATATAACATTAGCCTCTACCAGACAATATTGTATTTCTTATAATCGTATGCAATGTTAGCTTTTTCCAGACAATCACTG
Organism: Cepaea nemoralis; assembly: GCA_014155875.1. Classification (NCBI taxonomy): domain Eukaryota; kingdom Metazoa; phylum Mollusca; class Gastropoda; order Stylommatophora; family Helicidae; genus Cepaea; species Cepaea nemoralis. The sequence goes on along the minus strand of JACEFZ010006112.1, from coordinate 267,631 downwards.
TCAGTTACTCTCGCAGTTTAATGTATTCGCAAAATTCATCCCAGGAACCATATTTCCGTTTACTCCAAGATCTTCCTAGTTTGTTCATTTACCTTCCATGATTCACTGCCACAGAACAACACATCTTCTATATAACAAGTCAGTGCTCTCTCTCTCTCTCTCTCTCTCTCTCTCTCTCTCTCTCTCTCTCTCTCTCTCTCTCTCTCTCTCTCTCTCTCTCTCTCTCTCTCTGACTTACATGCAGTGATAGTACATTATTCCTTAAGACACTTTTTATTGTCTGAAATGCCGCCTTTGATTGACCTATTATGAAGCGGTCACGTTTTTGCGACATATCGCTTGGTCAAGCATTTTCTCTTCTATTGTTATCTCACATTTAGGTTTAATCTCTTGTTTGCTTTGGATATAATCATCGTTTATGTTTTTGTTTTTTGTTTTTTTTTAATATTCAATGAGAGTACATCTCTCTCTCTTTCTCTCTCTCTTTCTCTCTCTCCATTCCCCTCCCCCTATCTATGTCTCCCTCTCTGTCCCTCTCTCCCTCTTCAGTTTTCTCCCCCTCAATCTCCTCCTCTCTCCCTCTTTCATTCCCTCTCTCTCTTTCCCTCCCTCCCTCTCTCTTCTCTCACTCTCCTCCTCACTCTCCCTCTTTCTTCTCTCTCTCTCCTCCTCCTCTCTCTCCCACTCTCTATCTTCATTTCTCTCCCTCTATGTCTCCCTCTCTCTCCCTCTTTCCCTCCCTCTCCTCTCTCTCTCTCTCTCTCTCTCTCTTATCTCTCTCTCTCTCTCTCTCTCTCTCTCTCTCTCTCTCTCTCTCTCTCTCTCTCTCTCTCTCTCTCTCTCTCGCTCATTACAATGTCTACAAATTGTTGAATATTTGCTGTGTTTTTCCCCATAAATACCGTGTCATCTGTATAGCGTAGTTTGTTTATCATCATCATCATCAAGTGCCGTGCCAGCTGGCGTAGGCATTCATGGCTCTCCACAGATCTCGGTCTTTGGTTTTCTGGATCAACTCTGCTGCTGATATTCCTCCATGCCACCGTCTCAATCCGTCCAGCATCATTTCTCTTGGTCTGCCTCTGCCTCTCTTCCCCTCGATCTTTCCAGTTGTTACGATGTTCTCCAATGCCTCTCTTCTCATCACGTGACCGAAGAAAGATGTTTGTCTCTGTCTTATTGTTGTATATAATGTTCTAGTTTCATTAGCCTGTTTCAGGCAGTCATCGTTAGTTACTCTGGCAGTCCAAGGAATTCGCAACATTCGTCTCAGGAACCACATCTCTGTTGCTTCTAATTTCTTCTTACTTTGTTCATTTACATTCCAAGATTCACTGCCATACAGCAAAACTGGTTCTACATAGCATTTCAGCACTCTCTTTCTTACATTCAGTGATAGTGACTTATTGCATAAGATACTCTTCATTTTCTGAAATGCGGCTTTTGCCTGCCCTATTCTGCTCCTAATCTCTGTTGTACATCTTCCATCTGATGTTATAAATGCCCCTAGGTATCTAAAATTATCCACTTGGTTAAGGATTTTTCCTTCTATTTCTATGTCACATTTTGGTGTCACCATTTTCTTTGACATTACCATTGTTACTGTTTTCTTGATATTCAAGGATAGTCCTTTCCTTGCACTCTCTGTTACTACAACAGTTTGTTTATACGAGTATTATAACCTCTCTCTCTCTCTCTCTCTCTCTCTCTCTCTCTCTCTCTCTCTCTCTTCTCTCTCTCTCTCTCTCTCTCTCTCTCTCTCTCTCTCTCTCTCATTACAATGTCTACAAATTGTTGAATATCTGCTGTGTTTTTCCCCATTAATATCGTGTCATCTGTATAGAGTAGTTTGTTTATACGAGTATTATAACCTCGTTTATATTCCTGGTCTCTCTTTGATCTCTCTCATTATTACTTCGCTACAGAGGGAGAAGAGATCCGGTGACAAAACACACCCTTGTCTTATTCCTTGCTTGATCTGTTCATAACTGCCCTCTTTATGTCCCATTTTAATTGCTGCTTTTTGTTTCCAGTAAATATTCTTTATATTCTGAGATCTGTCACATCAATTTTAATGTCTTCCAACGTTTTAATCATTTCATCGTGTTTCAATTTATTAAATGCCTTGGTATAATCTGTGAAGTCTATATAACTCTCTAATACAGTCATTACATCCTTTTATAACAGCACCGTCTTTGATGAACACATGTCCTGCTTTTTTTTATTTCAAACATCCCGTATTTACTCTTATCTTTCTTCCTGTGAGCGCACTGATTTGTTTGTATATACTTTTTTTGTATCTTCAATAGAAGTTAATTCAATTTTTGCTGCATTGCTCGTGGAAGCAATTTTCTTTTGGCTTTGCGCAGTTAATTCTTTGCTTATCGTATCCTGTTCTTCTTTGTTATGTTTAGTTTGTTTTCTTTTGGCTATCAACTTAAACATTTCTTCAGTCAACCATTTTTTCTTAGCTTTTTGTCTTTAATGAGGCAATATCTTTTTGCTTGTTTCATGAATGGAATCCCAGCGCATTTTCCATCGTTCACTTATACTTTGTATGTTAGTTACTGCATTACATTTGCTATTCACAATCACTGTATCATCTCTGTATACTCTGTATCATTTTGGAATTGCTTTATCTGCTTCTAGAACATCTTGATTAAGTCTCATGTTCTAAACTTCTAGTTTTCCTCTTGTCAATCTTCCGCTTGATTGTCTACATAGTAGCACGTGATCACTATTACAGACAGCACCAAGCATTGTCTTCATGTTTATTAGTGCATTTGTAGATTTTTTATTAGTACTTTTGTAGTCAGTATGGTTGAATGTTCAAATGAGTCTTTTCAGTGTGTAAAGTCTTGTATGCTGTGAAAGCCTAGTGTTTCCAATCACCAAATAATTTATCGTTGTCCATCCTCTCAGTTTTTCTCCTCTTTCGTTCCTTGTTCGTGAACCACAGTCTCCCTCTACATCTTCAATTCCTCCCTCTCCCACTACATCTTCCATTTCTCCTTCTCCCACTACATCTTCCATTTCTCCTTCTCCCACCACATCTTCCATTTCTCCTTCTCCCACTACATCTTCAATTTCTCCTTCTCCCACCACATCTTCCATTTCTCCTTCTCCCACCACATCTTCCATTTCTCCTTCTCCCACTACATCTTCAATTTCTCCTTCTCCCACAACATCATCCATTTCTCCTTCTCCCACTACATCTTCAATTTCTCCTTCTCCCACTACATCTTTTACTTCTCCTTCTCCCACCACATCTTCCATTTCTCCTTCTCCCACTACATCTTCAATTTCTCCTTCTCCCACTACATCTTCCATTTTCCTTCTCCTACTATATTTTCCATTTCTCCTTCTACCACTACATCTTCCATTCTTCATTCTCCCACCACATCTTCCATTTCTCCTTCTCCCACTACATCTTCCATTTCTCCTTCTCCCACTACATCTTCCATTTCTCCTTCTCCCAGCAAATCTTCCATTTTTCCATCTCCCACTACGTCTTCAATTTCTACCTTTCCCGCTAAAACATAAGTTAGTTGCATATCCTTTACGGACGTAGCAGTCGACCCCAACATTTTTTGGCTGTTCGTGATTCCTGACCATGTTTACGTTCAGTAGTTTGCCATTGCTTTCTGAAAGACCGGCATCCATACCATTTCCCTCGCCCACTGCATCTTCCATTTCTTCCTCTCCCACTACATTTTCTATTTCTCCCTCTCCCACCACATCTTACATTTCTTCCTCTTGCACTACACCTTTCCTTCCTCCCTCTCCGACTTCTGAGTTGAAATCCCCAGGCATGATTGTCAGTTTGTGTGACTTGCTTTGAGAGGCCGCCGTGTGTGCTTGATCATGAAACTATGGCGCCCAGGGGGCAACAGTTAGCAGTGTCACTTCCTGCTGTCTTCTTGGAAGTCTTCGTGCCCAAGTGATTATGCTCCCGCTTCTCGCTCCGAAGGTTGTGGGTTCGATTCCGACCTTCATCGATCGATTCATGAGTGCAATTTTCTCGGAGACTCCTGGGAGTCGTCACTGGAGCTACGGAGTTTATGCTTTGTCCGACGCTTTCGCGGAAAGAGACCGAGCCATATGGGATGAAACCCGGTGTAAGTAAGTCGAACCTATATCTTTTAAACCTATTTTTTTCCGTCTCCTAATTCTGATGAATACCTTTCATCTCCGACAATCTGTCTTCTGTTGTGACACCTGTTTCACATACATTTTCTGTGTTAGAATCGGACAAATGAAGTGAGTGCACATGTGGAAGTCGTTCTTTTCATCCCCAGCGAATTTCTTGATGGAATCTACTTCTAACAATATCTGTGCTCTTTGCTAAAGGTCAGATATTTCATTTCTAACAGACTCGTCTTCGTTTGTTGCCGAATTCTTGCTGTCAACAACTTCAACTGTGATTTCGTATAATCATCATTATCATCTCCTTCTCCTCCTCCCCTCCCCCTCCTCCTCCTCTTCTTCCTCCATTTACCCCAGTAATGAGTTGGAGGGAGATGTCAAGATCTGTTATGCTCTCTTCCAATGCTCTTTGTAAATTGATAGTTGCTTATCTAAGGTTGTTATTGATACCATCATTCTATCTTTTACGTGGTTTTCCCCTTGTTCTGTATCCATTATATTTCTTCAATGTGACTCTTTGTGGCAGGTGGTACGAGGGCATTCCTGTGAGGTGGCCAAACCAGTTGATATGTTGTTCTTTAATGAACAGCATGATTGGGTTCAGAGTTTTCGTATCATCTACAGTCCCGACAACATTCGTGTTTTGTTCGGCTTCTTAAGAGTAGTCACGCCCTCAGTAGACGTCTCAAATCTCCGTCTTCTTCAGCTAAGGCTGTTTCCGGTGTGTATATGGTGTTCCTTCTTCCTACCATCATCAGCCGCATCATGTTGTGAATCCGTGGTAGAACACCGCACACCTCACAACCCGACAGAAATATTGTGCGTTGTTAGATAGTTCCTTTGTCTGGCGCATGTTCAATCCCTGGATGTCTTTCATGTCCCGTGACCACTGTCGTATTGAAAGACCTCTGCCTCTTCTTTCAGAGCTATGTCGTCCATTGTTGCATTTCTAAGCCACTATGGCGCCGGCTGGGAAAGTCAGAAA
>JACEFZ010006112.1:215000-260000 GCA_014155875.1 Cepaea nemoralis | reverse complement strand
ACTAGCGGATTCTGTCCTCAAGTATAGCGACACTATGTATGATTGCGATCTGCAGGGGCTGGCACACAGGCCTGTCGGCCTATGATCTTGTGTTCGAATCCCCACAGAAACGATATATATTTTACACGGCCCGGGGCCCCTATGTCTGACCCGGTCTCAAGTAGGTACCCGGACATGACCTAGGAAATAAAGACAGCCTTCCTCACCCACGAAGCTCTGACTTGTCTATAGAGTATGCAGCTAGCACAGTGCTGTGCAAGCCGCTTAAGGTGGTCTCTAATGTGGAGAATTTCTGTTGTAAAGAACAATTTGTTAATCCCCAGCAATTTTTCTTCTGCGTCTTTTGTTTCTTATGAGAGACGTTTCTGATAAGAAGAACTATTTTGTTTTTGGGTCCCTGGTGAATTTGCCTTACCACTCCTTACCGCGGGTATATTGGGGTCCATTACTTTTACTCTTTATGAGTTGTTGTATGTGGAATATTGATAAATGTTTAATCAGGAGAGAACAACGAAATAAATAATTGGATATGAATTACCTAGCATCATATACAGTCAAGGCGCATGCAAGAGTTCTCTATTTCTACTATTTATACGTGACTGTATGAAAAATGATGGCAAAATATTAATCAGACGAGAACAATGAAATAAGAAACTGGATATCAATTACCTGCCACGATTTCTGACTTCCCATCACAGGCACTCGAAAATAGCCACCCGCAAGCAATACTAAACCATTCCTTAAGAATTAAAACAAATACTGAATAAAGGTTTCATGTAATATTATCGATTTGTTGCTGTTTGATTTTTTTTTCCTGGCTAATGATAACTTCTGAACACGGTTAAAATCATTATTCTTATCCTCTCGGATCACAAAGGTTAAATATTCATTCCCAAAACGTCACTGCAATCGTATCGGGCGCAGAAGAGAAATTCGATAAATTCGAGGAATGTATGTCAAAACTTAAACCACAGAACCAGGCTCGAGGGATGCGACACGAGGCAGAGACACTCGGGCGACCTAGCGGTGGGAGCTCGACAACAGCCTCGCGCTAGTGTTGACAAATGTGACGAGATCAAGTGAGTGCCGCCAAGATGTGCAAGATGTGGTTGGAAATGATCGGGCGCTGTCTTGGGTGAGGGGAGGGGATTGTGAGGGGGGGGGGGGAGTGGGCTGTGAGGTTGAGAGGGAGCGACCTGTGGGGGGGGGGGGGGTGGGGGGGGATGCTGTCACTGGAGTCTATTGTGTGCTGGGTGTTCGATAACTGATTATAAACACTTGCTCTTCTTTATAATACTACAAGTCTCTTCTTCTTCTTTCTTCTTCTTCTTCTTCTTCTTCTTCTTCTTCTTCTTCTCTTCTTCTTCTTCTTCTCTTCTTCTTCTTCTTCTTCTTCTTCTTCTTCTTCTTCGCTTCTTTCTTCTCCTTCTTCCTCCTCCTCTTTCCTCCTCCTCCTCGTCCTCTTCTTCTTCTTCTTCTTCTTCTTCTTCTTCTTCTTCTTCTTCTTCTTCTTCTTCTTCTTCTTCTTCTTCTTCTTCTTCTTCTTCTTCTTCTTCTTCTTCTTCTTCTGCTGTTGTATCAATTTATTGTATGGATGTAAAACATTGACAATATGAGAAAAGCTAAGAAACATCTAATGTCGGAGGACGTGTGGTTGCCGCGGGAAACACAAAGAATACCACAGACATGTGATTTCCACGGGAAATACAAAGAATACCACTGACAGACAGAAAAACAATTGAGCACGTCCCACAAGAAACACATTAAAGACGTAAATATAATCAGAAAACTTAGACGCAGACAGTCTAGAATGTTTGGGCACGTCAGGAGGAGAATTAGGCTGGAAAGTGACAACTGACAAACTTGATGACACAAGATCGCGCGGAAGGCAGAGATACAAATACCTGGATGGCCTGGGCACGTGGCAAAGGCGTGACAGGGACACAAACCTGATCCCGGTGGCTTTCTTACTGCACCTGATACATTTTTATTGGGAGTATGTTTGACTAGGTCAAGCACACGCGGCGTTTCAGATGATGAACGGTATCTTATGCAATAAATCACAATCATTGATTGTCAGAAACAGAGCTGTGAAATGTTGTATAGAACTTATTCTACCGTATGGCGGTGAATCTAACACATCTGTTGGGAATACCTTGGACTGCTGGTGTCATTAGCCACGATTTCCTGTTGGGAATACCTTGGACAGCTGGTGTCATTAGCCACGATTTCCTGTTGGGAATACCTTGGACTGCTGGTGTCATTAGCCACGATTTCCTGTTGGGAATACCTTGGACTGCTGTGTCATTAGCCACGATTTCCTGTGGGAATACCTTGGACTGCTCGTGTCATTAGCCACGATTTCCTGTTGGGAATACCTTGGACTGCTGGTGTCATTAGCCACGATTTTCCTGTTGGGAATACCTTGGACTGCTGGTGTCATTAGCCACGATTTCCTGTTGGAATACCTTGGACTGCTGTTGTCATTAGCCACGATTTCCTGTTGGGAATACCTTGGACTGCTGTTGTCATTAGCCACGATTTCCTGTTGGGAATACCTTGGACTGCTGGTGTCATTAGCCACGATTTCCTGTTGGGAATACCTTGGACTGCTCGTGTCATTAGCCACGATTTCCTGTTGGGAATACCTTGGACTGCTGGTGTCATTAGCCACGATTTCCTGTTGGGAATACCTTGGACTGCTGTTGTCATTAGCCACGATTTCCTGTTGGGAATACCTTGGACTGCTGTTGTCATTAGCCACGATTTCCTGTTGGGAATACCTTGGACTGCTGGTGTCATTAGCCACGATTTCCTGTTGGGAATACCTTGGACTGCTGGTGTCATTAGCCACGATTTCCTGTTGGGAATACCTTGGACTGCTGGTGTCATTAGCCACGATTTCCTGCAAGAGGCTAATTGTTTTACAAATATAAGAAAGAGACAACATTCTTTTGGAGTTTTATGAGAGAGCGACAGACAGACAGACAGACAGACAGACAGACAGACAGACAGACAGACAGACAGACAGACAGACAGACAGACAGACAGACAGACAGACAGACAGACAGACAGACAGACAGACAGACAGACAGACAGACAGACAGACAGACAGACAGACAGACAGACAGACAGACAGACAGACAGACAGACAGACAGACAGACAGACAGACAGACAGACAGACAGACAGACAGACAGACAGACAGGACAGACAGACAGACAGACAGACAGACAGACAGACAGACAGACAGACAGACAGACAGGACAGACAGACAGACAGACAGACAGACAGACAGACAGACAGACAGACAGACAGACAGACAGACAGACAGACAGACAGACAGACAGACAGACAGACAGACAGACAGACAGACAGACAGACAGGACAGACAGACAGAAGACAGACAGACAGACAGACAGACAGACAGACAGACAGACAGACAGACAGACAGACAGACAGACAGAAGACAGACAGACAGACAGACAGACAGACAGACAGACAGACAGACAGACAGACAGACAGACAGACAGACAGACAGACAGACAGACAGACAGACAGACAGACAGACAGACAGACAGACAGACAGACAGACAGACAGACAGACAGACAGACAGACAGACAGACAGACAGAAGACAGGACAGACAGACAGACAGACAGACAGACAGACAGACAGACAGACAGACAGACAGACAGACAGACAGACAGACAGACAGACAGACAGACAGACAGACAGACAGACAGACAGACAGACAGGACAGACAGACAGACAGACAGACAGACAGACAGACAGACAGACAGACAGACAGACAGACAGACAGGACAGACAGACAGACAGACAGACAGACAGGACAGACAGACAGACAGACAGACAGACAGACAGACAGACAGACAGACAGACAGACAGACAGAAGACAGACAGACAGACAGACAGACAGACAGACAGACAGACAGACAGACAGACAGACAGACAGACAGACAGGACAGACAGACAGACAGACAGACAGACAGACAGACAGACAGACAGACAGACAGACAGACAGACAGACAGACAGAAGACAGACAGACAGACAGACAGACAGACAGACAGACAGACAGACAGACAGACAGACAGACAGACAGACAGACAGACAGACAGACAGACAGACAGGACAGACAGACAGACAGACAGACAGACAGACAGACAGACAGACAGACAGACAGACAGACAGACAGACAGACAGACAGACAGACAGACAGACAGACAGACAGACAGACAGACAGACAGACAGACAGACAGACAGACAGACAGACAGACAGACAGACAGACAGACAGACAGACAGACAGACAGACAGACAGACAGACAGACAGACAGACAGACAGACAGACAAGACAGACAGACAGACAGACAGACAGACAGACAGACAAGAACAGACAGACAGACAGACAGACAGACAGACAGACAGACAGACAGACAGACAGACAGACAGACAGACAGACAGACAGACAGACAGACAGACAGACAGACAGGACAGACAGACAGACAGACAGACAGACAGACAGACAGACAGACAGACAGACAGACAGACAGACAGACAGACAGACAGACAGACAGACAGACAGACAGACAGACAGACAGACAGACAGACAGACAGACAGACAGACAGACAGACAGACAGACAGACAGGACAGACAGACAGACAGGACAGACAGACAGACAGACAGACAGACAGACAGACAGACAGACAGACAGACAGACAGACAGACAGACAGACAGACAGACAGACAGACAGACAGACAGACAGACAGACAGACAGACAGACAGACAGACAGACAGGAACAGACAGACAGACAGACAGACAGACAGACAGACAGACAGACAGGACAGACAGACAGACAGACAGACAGACAGACAGACAGACAGACAGACAGACAGACAGACAGACAGACAGACAGACAGACAGACAGACAGACAGACAGACAGACAGACAGACAGACAGACAGACAGACAGACAGACAGACAGACAGACAGACAGACAGACAGACAGACAGACAGACAGACAGACAGACAGACAGACAGACAGACAGACAGACAGACAGACAGACAGACAGACAGACAGACAGACAGACAGACAGACAGACAGACAGACAGACAGACAGACAGACAGACAGACAGACAGACAGACAGACAGACAGACAGACAGACAGACAGACAGACAGACAGACAGACAGACAGACAGACAGACAGACAGACAGACAGACAGACAGACAGACAGACAGACAGTATTCAGGCGCTGGGTGGATGGAAAGAGGCGCTGGGTGGATGGAACGAGGCGCTGGGTGGATGGAACGAGGCGCTGGGTGGATGGAACGAGGCGCTGAGTGAATGGAACGAGGCGCTGAGTGAATGGAACGAGGCGCTGGGTGGATGGAACGAGGCGCTAGGTGGATGGAACGAGGCGCTGGGTGGATGGAACGAGGCGCTGGGTGGATGGAACGAGCCGCTGGGTGGATGGAACGAGCCGCTGGGTGGTTGGAACGAGGCGCTGGGTGGATGGAACGAGGCGCTGGGTGGATGGAACGAGGCGCTGGGTGGATGGAACGAGGCGCTGGGTGGACGGAACGAGGCGCTGGGTGGACGGAACGAGGCGTTGGGTGGACGGAACGAGGCGCTGGGTGGATGGAACGAGGCGCTGGGTGGATGGAACGAGGCGCTGGGTGGATGGAACGAGACGCTGGGTGGATGGAACGAGGCGCTGGGTGGATGGAACGAGACGCTGGGTAGATGGAACGAGGCGCTGGGTGAATGGAACGAGGCATTGGGTGGATGGGACGGGGTGCTGGGTGGAGGCGCTGGGTGGATGGAACGAGGCGATGGGTGGATGGAACGGGGTGTGGGTGGATGAAAGAGGCGCTGGGTGGATGGAACGAGGCGCTTTGTGGATGGAACGAGGCGCTGGGTTGATGGAACGAGGCGCTGGGTGGATGAAAAGAGGCGCTGGGTGGATGGAACGAGGCGCTTTGTGGATGGAACGAGGCGCTGGGTTGATGGAACGAGGCGCTTGGTGGATGGGACGGGGTGGTCTGTGAATGGAACGAGGCGCTGGGTGGATGGAATGAGGCGCTGGGTGGATGGAACGAGGCGCTGGGTGGATGGAACCAGGCCCTGGGTGGATGGAACGAGGCGCTGGGTGGATGGAACGAGACGCTGGGTAGATGGAACGAGGCGCTGGGTGAATGGAACGAGGCATTGGGTGGACGGAACGAGGCGCTGGGTGGATGGAACGAGGCACTGGGTGGATGGAACGAGGCGCTGGGTGGATGGAACGAGACGCTGGGTAGATGGAACGAGGCGCTTGGTGGATGGGACGGGGTGGTGGGTGGATGGAACGAGGCGCTGGGTGGATGGAATGAGGCGCTGGGTGGATGGAACGAGGCGCTGGGTGGATGGAACCAGGCCCTGGGTGGATGGAACGAGGCTCTGGGTCGATGGAACGAGGCGCTGGGTGGATGGAACGAGGCGCTGGGTGGATGGAACGTGGCCCTATGTGGATGGAACGAGGCTCTGGGTCGATGGAACGAGGCGCTGGGTGGATGGAACGAGGCGCTGGGTGGATGGAACGTGGCCCTATGTGGATGGAACGAGGCGCTGGGTGGGTGGAACGAGGCGCTGGGTGGATGGAACGAGGCGCTGGGTGGATGGAGTCAGGCACTGGGTGGATGGAACGAGCCACTGGGTGGATGGAACGAGGCGCTGGGTGTATGGAACGAGGCTCTGGGTGGATGGAACGAGGCGCTGGGTGGATGGAACGAGGCGCTGGGTGGATGGAACGAGGCGCTGGGTGGATGGAACGAGGAGCTGGGTGGATGGAACGAGGCGCTTGGAAGAAGGAACGAGGCGCTGGGTGGAAGCAACGAGGCGCTGGGTAGATGGAACGAGGCGCTGGGTAGATGGAACGAGGCGCTGGGCGGATGGAACGATGCGCTGGGTGGGTAGAACGGGGTGATGGGTGGATGGAACGAGGCGATGGGTGGATGGAACGAGGCGCTGGGTGGATGGATCGAGGCGTTGGGTGGACGGAACGAGGCGCTGGGTGGATGGAACGAGGCGCTAGGTGGATGGAACGAGGCGCTGGGTGGATGGAACGAGACGCTGGGTAGATGGAACGAGGCGCTGGGTGAATGGAACGAGGCATTGGGTGGATGGGACGGGGTGCTGGGTGGAGGCGCTGGGTGGATGGAACGAGGCGCTGGGTGGATGGAACGGGGTGCTGGGTGGATGAAAAGAGGCGCTGGGTGGATGGAACGAGGCGCTTTGTGGATGGAACGAGGCGCTGGGTTGATGGAACGAGGCGCTGGGTGGATGAAAAGAGGCGCTGGGTGGATGGAACGAGGCGCTTTGTGGATGGAACGAGGCGCTGGGTTGATGGAACGAGGCGCTTGGTGGATGGGACGGGGTGGTCTGTGGATGGAACGAGGCGCTGGGTGGATGGAATGAGGCGCTGGGTGGATGGAACGAGGCGCTGGGTGGATGGAACCAGGCCCTGGGTGGATGGAACGAGGCGCTGGGTGGATGGAACGAGACGCTGGGTAGATGGAACGAGGCGCTGGGTGAATGGAACGAGGCATTGGGTGGACGGAACGAGGCGCTGGGTGGATGGAACGAGGCGCTGGGTGGATGGAACGAGGCGCTGGGTGGATGGAACGAGACGCTGGGTAGATGGAACGAGGCGCTTGGTGGATGGGACGGGGTGGTGGGTGGATGGAACGAGGCGCTGGGTGGATGGAATGAGGCGCTGGGTGGATGGAACGAGGCGCTGGGTGGATGGAACCAGGCCCTGGGTGGATGGAACGAGGCTCTGGGTCGATGGAACGAGGCGCTGGGTGGATGGAACGAGGCGCTGGGTGGATGGAACGTGGCCCTATGTGGATGGAACGAGGCTCTGGGTCGATGGAACTAGGCGCTGGGTGGATGGAACGAGGCGCTGGGTGGATGGAACGTGGCCCTATGTGGATGGAACGAGGCGCTGGGTGGGTGGAACGAGGCGCTGGGTGGATGGAACGAGGCGCTGGGTGGATGGAGTCAGGCACTGGGTGGATGGAACGAGCCACTGGGTGGATGGAACGAGGCGCTGGGTGTATGGAACGAGGCTCTGGGTGGGTTGAACGAGGCGCTGGGTGGATGGAACGAGGCGCTGGGTGGATGGAACGAGGCGCTGGGTGGATGGAACGAGGAGCTGGGTGGATGGAACGAGGCGCTTGGAAGAAGGAACGAGGCGCTGGGTGGAAGCAACGAGGCGCTGGGTAGATGGAACGAGGCGCTGGGTAGATGGAACGAGGCGCTGGGCGGATGGAACGATGCGCTGGGTGGGTAGAACGGGGTGATGGGTGGATGGAACGAGGCGATGGGTGGATGGAACGAGGCGCTGGGTGGATGGATCGAGGCGCTGGGTGGATGGAATGAGGCGCTGGGTGGATGGAACGAGGCGCTGGGTGAACGGAACGAGGCGCTGGGTGGATGGAACGTGGCGCTGGGTGGACGGAACGAGGAGCTGGGTGGGTGAGACGGGGTGCTTGGTGGATGGAACGAGGCGCTGGGTGGATGGAACGAGGCGGTGGGTTGTTGGAACGATTCGCTGGGTGGATGGAACGAGGCGCTGTGTGGATGGAACGAGGCGGTGGGTGGATGGAACGAGGCGCTGGGTGGGTGGGACGAGGCGCTGTGTGGATGGAACGAGGCGCTGGGTGGATGGAACGAGGCGCTGGGTGGGTGGGACGGGATGCTGGGTGGATAGGACGTGGCGCTGGTTGGATGGAACGAGGCGCTGGGTGGATGGAACGACGCGCTGGTTGGATGGAACGAGGCGCTGGGTGGATGGAACGAGGAGCTGGGTGGGTGAGACGGGGTGCTTGGTGGATGGAACGATGCGCTGGGTGGATGGAACGAGGCGGTGGGTTGTTGGAACGAGGAGCTGGGTGGGTGAGACGGGGTGCTTGGTGGATGGAACGAGGCGCTGGGTGGATGGAACGAGGCGGTGGGTTGTTGGAACGATTCGCTGGGTGGATGGATCGAGGCGCTGGGTGGATGGAACGAGGCGCTGGGTGGGTGGGACGAGGCGCTGTGTGGATGGAACGAGGCGCTGGGTGGATGGAACGAGGCGCTGGGTGGGTGGGACGGGATGCTGGGTGGATAGGACGAGGCGCTGGTTGGATGGAACGAGGCGCTGGGTGGATGGAACGACGCGCTGGTTGGATGGTACGAGGCGCTGGGTGGATGGGATGGGGGCGCTGGGTGGATGGAACGAGGCGCTGGTGGATGGGACGGGGTGCTGACTGGAGGCGCTGGGTGGATGAAACGAGGCGCTGGGTGGATGGACAGAGGCGATGGGTGAATGGAACAAGGCGCTGGGTGGATGGAATGTGGTGCTGGTTTGATGGAACGAGGCGCTGGGTGGATGGGACGGGGTGCTGGGTGGATGGAACGAGGCGCTGGGTGGATGGAATGAGGCGCTGGGTGGATTGAACGAGGCGCTGGGTTTGTGGGACGGGGTTCTGGGTGGATGGAACGAGGCGCAGGGTGGATGGAACGAGGCGCTGGGTGGATGGAACGTGGCGCTAGGTGGATGGAACAAGTCGCTGGGTGGATGGAGTCAGGCACTGGGTGGATGGAACGAGCCACTGGGTGGATGGAACGAGGCGCTGGATGTATGGAACGAGGCTCTGGGTGGATGGAACGAGGCGCTGGGTGGATGGAACGAGGCGCTGGGTGGATGGAACGAGGCGCTGGGTGGATGGAACGAGGAGCTGGGTGGATGGAACGAGGCGCTTGGAAGAAGGAACGAGGCGCTGGGTGGAAGCAACGAGGCGCTGGGTAGATGGAACGAGTCGCTGGGCGGATGGAACGATGCGCTGGGTGGGTAGAACGGGGTGATGGGTGGATGGAACGAGGCGATGGGTGGATGGAACGAGGCGCTGGGTGATGGATCGAGGCGCTGGGTGGATGGAATGAGGCGCTGGGTGGATGGAACGAGGCGCTGGGTGAACGGAACGAGGCACTGGGTGGATGGAACGTGGCGCTGGGTGGACGGAACGAGGAGCTGGGTGGGTGAGACGGGGTGCTTGGTGGATGGAACGAGGCGCTTGGTGGATGGAACGAGGCGGTGGGTTGTTGGAACGATTCGCTGGGTGGATGGAACGAGGCGCTGTGTGGATGGAACGAGGCGCTGCGTGGATGGAACGAGGCGCTGGGTGGGTGGGACGAGGCGCTGTGTGGATGGAACGAGGCGCTGGGTGGATGGAACGAGGCGCTGGGTGGGTGGGACGGGATGCTGGGTGGATAGGACGTGGCGCTGGTTGGATGGAACGAGGCGCTGGGTGGATGGAACGACGCGCTGGTTGGATGGAACGAGGCGCTGGGTGGATGGAACGAGGAGCTGGGTGGGTGAGACGGGGTGCTTGGTGGATGGAACGAGGCGCTGGGTGGATGGAACGAGGCGGTGGGTTGTTGGAACGAGGAGCTGGGTGGGTGAGACGGGGTGCTTGGTGGATGGAACGAGGCGCTGGGTGGATGGAACGAGGCGGTGGGTTGTTGGAACGATTCGCTGGGTGGATGGAACGAGGCGCTGTGTGGATGGAACGAGGCGCTGGGTGGATGGAACGAGGCGCTGGGTGGGTGGGACGAGGCGCTGTGTGGATGGAACGAGGCGCTGGGTGGATGGAACGAGGCGCTGGGTGGGTGAGACGGGATGCTGGGTGGATAGGACGAGGCGCTGGTTGGATGGAACGAGGCGCTGGGTGGATGGAACGACGCGCTGGTTGGATGGAACGAGGCGCTGGGTGGATGGGATGGGGGCGCTGGGTGGATGGAACGAGGCGCTGGTGGATGGGACGGGGTGCTGACTGGAGGCGCTGGGTGGATGAAACGAGGCGCTGGGTGGATGGACAGAGGCGATGGGTGAATGGAACAAGGCGCTGGGTGGATGGAATGTGGTGCTGGTTTGATGGAACGAGGCGCTGGGTGGATGGGACGGGGTGCTGGGTGGATGGAACGAGGCGCTGGGTGGATGGAATGAGGCGCTGGGTGGATGGAACGAGGCGCTGGGTGGGTGGGACGGGGTTCTGGGTGGATGGAACGTGGCGCTAGGTGGATGGAACGAGTCGCTGGGTGGATGGAACGAGGCGCTGGGTGGGTGGAACGAGGTGCTGGGTGGGTGGAACGAGGCGCTAGGTGGATGGAACGAGGCGCTGGGTGGATGGAACGAGGCGCTGGGTGGATGGAACGAGGCGCTGGGTGGATGGAACGAGGCGCTGGTTGGATGGAACGAGGCGCTGGGTGGATGGAACGAGGCGCTGGGTGGATGGAACGAGGCGCTGGGTGGATGGAACGAGGCGCTGGGTGGATGGAACGAGGCGCTGGGTGGATGGAACGAGGCGCTGGGTGGATGCAACGAGGCGCTGGGTGGATGCAACGAGGCGCTGGGTGGATGCAACGAGGCGCTGGGTGGATGGAAGGAGGTACTGGTGGATGGAATGGCGTGCTGGGTGGATGGAACGAGGCGCTGGGTGGAAGGAATGATGCTCTGGGTGGATGCAACGAGGCGCTGGGTGGATGGAACGAGGCGCTGGGTGGGTGGGACGGTGTCGCATATTGCGCACTCCGTCAGTTCACACCTGCACAGCATTACCTCAAAAACACACTTCTCAACAAAAGCGTTCGCACCAGAAAACATTGGAATGCCAGGAATGTGGCGACAGCTCTTATAATAGCCATGACACCCAGTGATAGACAGGTCAGATGTTCAGATCCTGCCTTATTCATTGGATAACCTAGAAGAATCGCGTCGCCGCGAAGGCTCTTGGGACAATAGACGCTAACATTTGGCACATGCAGATCGACCGTCAAGGAGGCCAGATGTGGTTTCATGAAGAGTCTTTTGATCTGTGTGTCCCTCTGCCTGATTCATGGGAAGACTTCTGACTACATTATGGCTGAGTCTTATGTACTTATGGGTCAGGTAAAGCTTTGTGTATGAGAGTGCGTGGGTGTGTAAGTTTCGGCACTAATGAATATATAATCTTCTATCAGAAGATAGCGCCAACTTTCACCCGGTCTCAGCAACGATTACTTTCCGCCATCACTGGTGTAGATATCTGACCCCATCTATCTTTCGTTTCCAGAAGAGTTGCTGTACAAACACTATGTCTTAAGCTGTGAAAAGAGGCACTTAAGCCCATACTGCTATTCCTAAGTCTAAATCCTACGAGCTTCCTGACTGCGTTCAGAGCAGGTTTAGTACAGGACAAGCTGTGCTCTGTGTGCTATTGTCCGCCTTAGTTTCAATCCACAGCGAAACTTAAACACACGCGAATGTGAGAGGGAGGAATGAAAGTGCTCTACCTCTTATCTTATATGTCCGTGATGTGAAGACAGATTGTGTGTGTAACTGTTTAGCATCAATGACTGGTCCAGCATGTATACTGCTGTGATTTATTCGAACACCTGTATCTAGCACTCTGACCGAACCACAGTCAAGCGAACAGCCCAACCCCAGCACTCAAGTGAACGAATGAAAGAAGATTGGTGTTAGAATGAGAGAATGAGTGCATTATGTCATCTCATCTTTCTTTCACTCTGTATATATATGTTAATGAATGAGAGGCAGTGTAAATCCTCATAAGGAATGTTTCACATAGACCTCCACATTCATACCAATTATATAATTATATGTTAATCATTATGTTAACTTAGGAGTGAAAATATTTAATGTATGTTTCTTTACATCATTACTTGGATTCAACATGTGGAATGTAATTTTATTAAATCATCACGCTGTTTGACAGAGTAAGTAAAGGAGAAACATATAGTATGCTTCCATGCATAATCACTTCTAAACTGTCAGGGGAAATATCACCCCAGTGTCAGAAGAAGTAAGTAAGGGTAATGACAGAAGAGGTGAGAAGGTATAAACAGGAGAGTAACCAGGCAGACTAAAACAATTGAGGCAACACTGATTGGTAACATGAGTTATTAGGAATAAGATGAACAATCATCCTGTTCTGTTCCATTACTATTTAGGATCAGTTATGCTGGGTGCATTTCATCATTAACTCTCCATCATTCCTCTCCTAGCCTTGTCATTCACTGTGTCTGTGTCCTCTGTGAGAACATCAGCCAACAGATCATTATGTACAAGAGCAGAATAAGAGGGCTTTCCAACTACAATTGCTGATGTCTAATGCCAGTACAAAGAAGAGACACTGTAGCTCTAACTTGTAGGTACTTCCTGAAACTGCTACCTTCTGTAACTCCTGTCTGTAGCCCTTATCATTCTTGTCAACTGGAGAATTATCATCCATTGACTAGATATAAATAGGTTCACCATGTTTATTCACCTCAGGTGAGGATGACGGTGTTCGCAGATTGTCATGATCCAGAGTTGCAGATCATTGCCCAATAATGTTCAATGGATCTGTAGACCAATAGCAGATCTTTAACAAAGAGGTGCTAAAAGGGATCTGTGGTCAGGACTAAGATTAATCTAATCAATGAGTCCCCAGATCATTACCGATATGTGCCAAAAGGGATCTGTGCTTCATGATCATTCTGATGATTGACTATGTTTGAGATTCAGGAACATTTCTAAGATCACTAGGATCATTTTATACCTCACAAAGACTTGCAGATTATCAAAATCATGGCAGAAGTCTGAATGACAATCAGATAAGGAAGGACTTTGTTATATTCAGTTATTCATTTAGATAACTCAAGAACCAGCAAAAACTTCCAGAGAGGAGAGTATTTTATGAACCTCTCCAGATCTTATTTGGTGTAGACTGTTTTGATTTAAAGTTAAAAATTAACTGAAAATTCACAAGAAGAACATTTGTGTAGTGCAGAGACAATGGTAGGAAATTAGTGGTGTAGTCCAGTGATGAAATGACTGAACAACCATGAGATCTTCTAGGAGTTCTATTCTCCATGGTGTAATTAGAACATCATCCTATAGACTGATGTGTATCGTTCATATGTTCATAATGCTTCACTGGTTTACTTCCTGCATTCTTATGTCAAGTATATTGTGGTGTGACAAAACATTTTATTATTTATGTGTTTAGTTAATGAAACTACATCACATAATTGTAGAATCTGGAACTTCAGGTGGCTGGGTAAACACGAATAGACAGCTAAGTTCTGTTCTATTGTAATCTCCCAGGTTCCAGGTTACTCAGGAAAGGGAACTTTAAATCTTATAAATTTCCTGTGACCATTTCACCTAAAAGGGAAAATGATCATAGGTGGGGGACTCGGAGCTAAATAAGTTTCTCTTTTCGGGAAGGAAGATTTTGGAGGGAAGAAATTAACATTCCTGGGAAACCCCTAGATTTCCAGAGCTATTATGGGACACTTTGGCTTCCAAGGACCCATCCCCTCCAAATAAAATTAGTCCCATCCTCTTAGCGTTACTTCATTGTGGTGTAGGTCGAGGTGGGTACTGCTTCCAACTTCCCAAAATGCCACATTACACTGTTGGGCCCGCCGGGATTTGAACTCGTGCTTTCTCGTAACCATACCACATAGTGGGTTAATTTTGTTCACATCACAATTGCTTGAATTATGTGAATATTTTCTTTAAGGTTTTTGAGTGAAACAAAGCTCTACATTTTTTGCGGAACTTTACTTACATTTTTAAAGACCGCATTTGCAAAGCCACCAGGTGGACTTTGTAAAATTTGGGATTCAGAACCACTGATTAGAAGGCACTTTAGGTCTTAAGTTACCAGCTGTAAATCAGGGGGGTAAATCAGAATCTCTGTTAATAAGTGATGGTGACTTCGGGTGTTTGGTGATTTTCTCCTCATAGTCGAAAACTCCAGATTTCGTGTAAGATTTTCCTGCAAAATTGCGTTGTTTGATTTGTTGTTTGTATTTTGCCATTGCATGCTCTGTACCATTTTCAGACACAGGGATTTTCCTGGCTGAATCAGACAGAGGTGACACTTAGTATTTTTTCAAATATTTGGGAAAAATCTAAAATCTATTATGGCGGAAACAGCTATGCTACGGGCACAATATGTCGATGTAGGCAAATCATGTGGGTTAAAGGGTCCTGAGCTCGCGAAGTACGTCTCTGACGAATTCGATCGACATGAGCGTTTACGGGCTGAGATAACCCAGAAGGAAAAAGTCAGAGAGGCTGAAATAATTCAGAAGGAGAGAGAAAGCCGGATAGCGTTAGAGTTGGAGGATAGGAAGCTGCAGGCTGAGATGGATAATAGAGAAAGAGAGAGACAACATCAGTTGTAGATTAGGCGCATGGATACTGAGTTGGAGTTGAGGAGACTGGAGAGTGGTGTTCCTCCCACCCCCTCCGTTTCCACACGCAGGCCAACTACAGACATACAGACAGAGGAAAGCTACCATCACACTGGAGCGATGGCATTTCCTTTAGAACCATATAATGAAAGCGCTGAAGGAATTGAGCACTATCTTTCCAGGTTCGAACTTATGTGTACTACATGTGGGCTTGATGAATCTAAATGGTAGGTGAAACTGTCCCAGGGTTTGAGAACAACCGCCTTTGAAATTTTCTCTAGACTTAGTCATGAGGAACGACAGGATTACGGTACTCTCAAAAGAGCTTTATTAACTCGCTTCGAGGTCGATTCTGATAACTATAAAAGGAAATTCAGATCAGCTAAGAAGGAGCCTGGGGAAAGTTACGGCCAATGGGTTGAAAGATTAAAATCCTACCTGCACAAATGGGCAGAGATGGGAAAGTTTGAAGAAACATTTGAAGGACTCCGAGAGATGATATTAATTGACCAATTAAGGGATAAAATGTCATCAGAACTTCGGGCGTTCTTGACACAGAATGGAGCTGATAGACTTGAGGAAATTATTCTTTTGGCAGAGAGATGGGAGAAATCTCAGTAGGAGGTGGGAAGTAAGAGTCGGATGACCACAGTTTCTCCCCCAGACAAATCACTCAAGACAAAAGATAAAGAACACACCAACCCCAATAAGAAGTTGAAGAAATCTGCGAACACCAGTCTAACTTATATTCAGGCTGCCAAGAAGAGTGGTAAGGACTATTGTACCAATTGCAGGAAGGTAGGACATCACACAAAGGATTGTCGGAAGAAACCTCCTACCCCTCACACAGTTGCATGTCTGACTCGCCGGAGGGAACGTAAGGTGAGCACTAGTGAAACGTCCAGTGAGACAAATCATGAAGACACCAATTCCAAAATTCCGGTAGTGGAATCCATCTTGTTAAATGGATACCCCGCCATTTGCTTATACGATACAGGTCTAAATTATGACTGCGTCGTAGCAACATCCTTAGTTCAGCCAGAACAGTTGACTGAGGAAATTGTGATTATACAGGGACCCTTGAAAAGTTCAACCAAGATGTCACTACCTGTGGCTCGAGTACATATATCTTCGCGTTATGTTACTGGAACAATCAAGGCAGCGGTGATGGATGATCCCGTGTTCCCCGTCATGCTCGGTTGTCGTTACGTCTATCTAGGAGATCCTATACAGCCTGTGATAGTCGCTGCTATGACGAATAATTCTCAGACAGAAAAGACTCCAGCATCGTCGACTCCGACCAACCCTTGATCAGAGGATCTGAAGAAAGCAGAGTGCTGACAGCACCTTGTTGCCATGCTTCAACAAACTGCCTAAAGCACATTCACCTCCAAGTAGAGGCGACATGTATATGAAGGGTGGACTTCTATATCGCAAGGCAGGGAAAAGTGGACAAGGGTATTCTCAATTAGTATGGGTGGGACGGTGTCGCTGGATGGAAGGGACGGGGGAGCTTGGTGGATGGGACGGAGCACTGGTGGTTGGGACAGGGGCGCTTGATAGATGGGATGGACGTGGCCGCTGGGTGGATGGAACGGTGGAGCTGGGTGGATGGGACGGTGGTGCTGGGTGGATGGGACGGGACGCTGGGTGGAACTGACGGTGGCGCTTGGTGGATGGGACGGAGCACTGGTGGATGGGACAGGGGCGCTTGATGGATGGGATGGACGTCGCCTCTGGGTGGATGGAACCGTGGCGCTGTTTGGATGGGACGGTGGCGCTAGGTGGATGGGACGGGGTGCTGGGTGGAAGGGATGGTGGCGCTTGGTGGTTGGGACGGAGCGCTGGTTGGATGGGACAGAGGCGCTTGATGGATGGGACGGACGTGGCCGCTGGGTGGATGGAACGGTGGCCGCTGGGTGGATGGAATGTTTGCGCTGGGTGGATGGAACGGTGGCGCTGGGTGGATGGGATGGTGGCGCTGGGTGGATGGGACAGTGGCGCTGGGTGGATGGAACGGTGGCGCTGGGTGGATGGAACGGTGGTGCTGGGTGGATGGGACGGTGGAGTGGAGGAACACCATCATCAGAACTGACCCAGAACACCGAGATCTGTGGACATGCAGGATCACCTACGCCAGTTGACATGGCACATGATGATGATGATTTCACTATATAAATTTCTTTAAAACGTTATGAAATAATTCGCTAACCAATCTGTGAGAGTGGATCGATCCCCGAGTACTCCTCCCCGAGGGGGAGGAGTACAAGCACATCTACGTTCTTGGTTGTCTTGGAGTCTGACTGAATCACCTGCCGCCTTCTAGCGCGGCACATTTTTGAGAAGCACTGTTCTATACAGTTGGACTGTGTTAACATCTAACAGTTTATTGTGCACTGTTGTATACATCTGGACTGCCAACATACAACAGTTTGGGATGCACTGTTGTATACAGCTGGACTGAGCCCACATCTAACTGTTTGGGATACACTGTTGTATACAGCTGGACTGGGTAAACATCCATCAGTTTGGGATGCACTGTTGTATACAGCTGGACTGGGTACACATCCAATAGTTTGGGATGCACTGTTGTACACATCTGGACTGCCAACATACAACTGTTTGGGATACACTGTTGTATACAGCTGGACTGGGTAAACATCCATCAGTTTGGGATACACTGTTGTATACAGCTGGACTGGGTAAACATCCAACAGTCTGGGATGCACTGTTGTATACAGCTGGACTGGGTAAACATCCAATAGTTTGGGATGCACTGTTGTATACAGCTGGACTGGGTACACATCCAATAGTTTGGGATGCACTGTTGTACACAGCAGGACTCGGTCCACGTCTAGTATTTTTGGATGCATTATTGTACACAGTTGGACTGGGACCACGTCAAACAGTTTGGGATGCACTATTGTATACAGATAGGCTGGAACCACGTCAAACAGTTTGGGATGCACTGTTGTACACAGCTGGACTGGGACCACGTCCAACAGTTTGGGATGCACTATTGTATACAGATGGGCTGGAACCACGTCAAACAGTTTAGGGTGCACTGTTGTATACAACTGGACTGGGCACACGTCCAACAGTTTGAAGAATTCCATGGAAAGAGACCAGACTCGGGTGTATCATTTCTCCGATTGCCGAAGCCACAGGGACCAGTCCTCTGTACCAAACGACCACAGCTGTCTACCATTGCCCCAGATTACACCAGGCTGGAGCGACGACGGGCCGTCTCCAGGGATGTGGTTATACCAATTAAAGATGAATCTAGGACACACTGGAATGGTAATGAAAGGTGGGGTCTGTGCTTGAGGAGAGGACGTATTGTGTACAGCTGATTTTCTGATCAATGTGCGGTGGGTGTGACTCAAAGAACGGCAAGATTGACTCACAGTTGGGTGTGTGTATACAATATGTCTGTCCGTCCGTCCGTCCGTCCGTCTGTCTGTCTGTCTGTCTGTCTGTCTGTCTAATCTCTCTCCTATCTCTGTCTGTCTGTCTGTCTCTAGTTCTCTCATGTACATATTTATTATTATTATTATTATTATTATTATTATTATTATTATTATTATTACTGTATGCACAGTGCACCTGTGCGGGATGTTGGTTGACGGGACACCCGTCTTTTCCACTTGTCATATGGGGCAGAGAGGAGCATTTTGTGTGACAGTCAGTGGCACAGGAACGGAGCATAATGGGGATGACCCGTTGCTGTGAAGTTTGGAACCGCGACTAACTAACTATTATTATTGTATTATTATTATTATTATTATTTATTATCATATTTATTATTTTTTATTATTAGTATTATATTTATTATTTTGGCACTCTTCCGACAGACGGGTCTAAATAGTTCTGCAGTGAATAAGTGATTAGGGTTAGGGTTAGGATTAGTGTTAGTTATATAAAATTATTCACTGCAGAACTATTTAGACCTGTCAGTCGGAAGAGTGCCATTATTTTTATTATTATTATTATTATTATTATTATTATTATTATTATTATTATTATTAAATGGGGAGCAATAAGGAGTGGGTTTTTTATGTCGGGGGCAAAAATGAAACCATAAACTGCACAGCTCGCCGCTACTGCACAAGCCAGGTGGCCTTAATTCCTCAGGCTGAAGACCCTCGTGCCCTACACTGCAAGATGATGTGTGTGTGGGTGTGCGTGAGTAAGTGAGTGACTGTGTGTGTGTATATGCGAGGGTTGGGTTGGGTTTGGGTGGAGTGGGGGCGGTGGAGCTGTGTTTGTGATGTTCACAGACTTGTTCTGGTATATTCCATCCCTGTGATTCTAACAGCTGGTTGGTGCGGTGACACAGTGAAAGTAGGTCACACGGGCGGCAGTTTGGCAGCAACACTAGAACTAAGGTAGTAGGCCATGCCCCTTGTGGGTGTTGGCTGTCAGTGTCAGGCGCCTGCCGAGTCGGTGAGTGGACTTCTGTCGGTCACACAGCAAGTGTAAGATACAATGCTGACACCTACCTCTACACCCCACCTACTGTGACACTAGCGACAGCTGGTTACAGTTAGTGGCATGTCCTTTACAGTCAGCCCCAGCAAGTTATGGCAGTTTGTGATTTACCAGCCAATTTCTGAACAACAGACACTCACTCCCATTATATGAAAACCAGCTGTGTTTCAAATGCGGTAAGCGGGACTGCGAATCGCGTTCATGACTCCGTGGCCACAGCGCGGGTCAGGAGACAGCTACAGCCCAGGGTTCGTTGTCTGAACAGGGTTACATGTCCGATCAGGGTTCGTTGTCCGACCAGGGTTCCATGTCCGACCAGGGTTCCATGTCCGACCAGGGTTCGAACTCCGACCATGTTTCGTGCACGACCAGGGTGCGATTACTTTTTCCCGTCTCTTTTTATCTCTTAGAAAAGTAAGATAGGTATATATATATATATATTTATATATATATATATATATATATATATATATATATATATATATATATATATATATATATATATATATAGAGAGAGAGAGAGAGAGAGAGAGAGAGAGAGAGAGAGAGAGAGAGGCATACCTCAGAATAGCTGCAGACACAGATCACCCGTTGCATGAGGCGCTGGACGCCGTTAAGGTCGGCGACTGATAAGAGGGACATCATGGATGGCTCAGGCGGAGGAT
This sequence comes from Cepaea nemoralis, assembly GCA_014155875.1. Lineage (NCBI taxonomy): Eukaryota > Metazoa > Mollusca > Gastropoda > Stylommatophora > Helicidae > Cepaea > Cepaea nemoralis. The sequence continues at coordinate 239,551 of JACEFZ010006112.1, read as the reverse complement.
ACGATCAGACAGGTGTGCCCCTTGGAGAACATTAAGCGAGGAGAGGAATGGGTCAGAGTGCCAGGGGAGCAGTCAGTCTTGTGCAGAGTTATAATCACATTAAGTCGGGAGTGCAGGGAGTGGTCAGCAGGGGCCACGGAAGCGGAAATCCAGCAACTATAGTGCATTCACATTTGTTTGCCTCAATATAAACATCCATATCTCGGTAACCAACTGAGGGAAAATTATGAGATTTAATATATAACCTTATCATCATGTCCACCCAACTAAAGAATTTTTGTTCTGGAGATTTTACAGCAGATTTCAAAGTTTGTTTATATGCGGTATATAATTTACGAGTCTGAGATGAAATTCATAATTTTAAATGTATTACAGCGTAGCCAGACAATCAGCGCTCAATGTTTAATATTTTCAGGGGATTGGCCTTATGCCAACTCCCCGCGTTGTTTAAACTAGGACTGTTCAGAGGTGTCTCAAAATGTGGGTTATTTCATGAAACCTTATTAATATGTTTGTTTTTGTTATTTAAATCTTACCACTTATCGCTAACATTGAAATGTGTGAATATTTTTCAATGGGATTGAATGCGAAATTGTGTATACACTTCAAAGAATCGCTATGAAGTTGTACACATATTTTTGTCAAGAAGCTGATCGCAGGAAACTGTTTTATACTATTACAAATTCCGAAAAAAGAACAGTGCATGCATTGGGTTTGAGTAAACGGTCATTTCGTCGATGAGTGCAAGAATCTGGAATTAAACCACCACGCAATAACCAAACGGTAGGTAGAAAGATTATTGTAGACAGCTTTGACAAAAATGTCATAAGGCGAGCTATTATAAAAATGCTTTACAAAGTCGCTTAAAATTCGACAGGGTCGACATCATTGCACCGGGTTCTATCCCATATGGCTCGGTCTCTTTCCACAGCTCGGAAAGCATCGCACAAAGCACGAACTCCGCAGCTCTAGCGACGACCCACAGAAGTCTCCGAAAAATGTAACTCGTGAACCGAAGGATGCGGCCCTTAATAGAACCAACGACCTTTGGAGCCCGAGTCAAAAGGCTTGACCACTTCGCCACGGAGACTCCTACAATTATAAAAATTTTGGATTTTATATCCAGGATTATCCAGCATTATAAAAATGCTGCATGCCAAAGAAACAGTGACTGTAAGAAAACTTAGGGTTTGGTTGAGAAAGAACAATAACATAGAGCTATCCAAAACAACATTGTGGAAAATTATAAGGACACTATCTTCACTTTTAGAAAGTACAAGGGCGGTAGAAATATTCTTTGCGAGCAACCGCATTTAGGAGTGTCAGAGTCTCACAGTCATAGTACAAGGGAAACAATACACGGAAAGAACCAGCGTCCAAAGAAGGGAGATAAGAACGACCCGAACGTTCGAAGTCTCGAACGTTCGATAACATAGGGGTCGAATTGCCTACTGCGCAATAGACCCAGGCGGAGTTCGCCTAAAGCGTGAAAAGCAACTCTCACGAGGTGTGCGAGACACGCCGTGTCCACCGGACACAAGTCGAGGGGCAGACGGCAATTGGACAGCGGACTGAAAGGAGGGTTTAGCTTCTAGGGACAGAACATATAGATATTGGTTTAGAGTCTAGAGATTGTTGTTAATAGACTAATGCTGTGATGTATAAATTATATGATGCTTTGTCGATGTGTATGTAAGATATCGTGAAAGAAAGTGCTAGATGACTGTTCATTAGATCTACCTGATATTAAAGTAGATTGATAATGTTTGCACTTGGAGTTATGTTAGATCTTTGATCGCCTGTCTGAACCCGAGTCTTCTATCCCTAGATCTGAGACGTTGACAGGATTACTTGGGGGCTCGTGCCGTTTTGGCAAGCCCAAGACAATTTAAATTAAAAGATTGGCGGCTCTTGGCTTTGCCTAGTAAAAACGATAAAGATACACGACAAAGTTTAGTCATATTACAGCTATTGTTCTTCTGAAAATCTGTTCTATCTGTCCCTCTGTAGAAGTATAACATAACAATGTTTACTCTCCATGCAACATGACATTGACTAAACATGACAAATAACGGTGACAAATTACTAATGTTTTCCTTTCCAACAACAGAGTGTGCCACGAGAAAGTTGTCGATGTAAAATCGTTCTCCTGCAGAAGTGAAAGAACCGGAGAACCAAACAGCGATAGTACAGCAAAGACTACAGTCAACCAGATAAGTCCCATAAATTTCTTACAATTTGTATCTCTAAACGATACTCATTCTTTTTAACATGTAATTTTTCGTATGTATTGATATATATATTGTACTCATATGCAAATTTTTTGTCTGAGTAAAAGATACTTGTGTGAGTGCTAGAAGTAAATAATTAAGGGACATAACCAAAAGTTGTACATCAAAATTTTTTCTAAGGGAATTAATTTCTAAAAATTTAATAGAACTTAAACTTACAAAATGTCAACACTACAACAGTGCATTGAACTACGGCAAAAATTAGGATATACAGCAGATAAACTGGCAGAATGGAGTCAGAAAACACACGCAGAAAATATAGCGAGGGAGGAACGTGCAGCAGAACGAGAACAAAAGAAACTAGAAATCGACGCCGCCAACAAAAAGGCGGAAATTGAAGCGGCCAACAAAAAGGCAGAAATTGAAGCGGCTAACAGGAAGGCAGAATTCGACGCAGAAACCAAAAAATTAGAAATTGAAACCAAAAAAAATAGAAATAGAAGCAGCGATTAAACAGAAAGAAATTGAGTCACAGACACAATTAAAAGTTAAACAATTAGAGATTGACTCAAATATGGAAATCTCAGTTAACAAATTAAGAAGCAAAGAAGAATAACAGAAGTATAACAAGTATAAAGGGATCATCAAACCCTTCTGTTCTGGCGATTCGGTTCAGTGCATGGTCTCAGAACTTTGAGTATTTAATGGCCTACCATAAAATTCCGAAAGAGGACTGGCCGATGATATACATGAGAAATTTGGCATTGGAGCCATTAAAAGTTATTGAAACTATCCCACAGGACATGAGAAAAGACTACGATTACATCAAACGTAGAATCATGCAGCATTTTTCTTTAGACACAGCAGGATACCAACTGCAATTCTCAAAACTATGTCCCTAAACCTAACCAAACGTTTATAGATTACGTTTCGACAGTTCAGGATATATTCAATAAATGGATCTCATCAGCTAAAGTCAACAATAGCTTCGAAAAATTGAGAGATCTTATGATAATAAATAAAATCATAACATCAGTACCAACAGCATTCTCTAAATTTTTACAGCAGAACGATTGCCAAACTATCGAAGAAGTCGAAAACAAAGGGGCTGCATTCTATACAGCAAACCGTGACATCTTTCTTCTAAACACTAGTCAAAACGAGGTAGCGGCTGTCACAAACACAAACAGGTTTAAACCACCTGAAAATAAATATAGATCAAAACCAAAGTTGACACCTTGCCAGTACTGCAAATTAAGACACGAACAGTATGCTATTTGTGATAAATCGCCGAATTACAAACACCACCTAAAAATGATGGTGGAGAAGCAGAAAACCAAACGAGATAACTTTAGAAGAGCTATTAAATGTTACTTCTGTAAACGTTATGGCCACTATTCAGCCCTTTGTGAAGGACGTAAAATGATGAAGCAAGCGATGCTGTACTAGTTGACACCTCCAGTGAAGATGAACTAGAAAGTGCAAATCAGAATGAAAGTGAAAATGATAGTGAAATTGAAATAGTGAATGCCCTAGAAGTCATTGACATCTTTGACTATGATGGTTGTAACACATGTAAAAAGTTTCAGCTTGACACAACCCTCGAATGTGGCCATACAATACCCATATCGAATGAAATGGCCAATGCCGCCTTGTCATCAAAAGGCAAACTTCAGTTTGTAAAAGGGTTTGTAAATAACCAACCATGTAAAGTAATGCGTGACAGCGGCTCGACCCTGGTTGGGGTAAGGAGGACACTAGTTAAAGACAGTGACTATACAAATGACTATGTAACATGTAGAACATTTGCAGGCACGATTGAAAGATACCCCTTAGCAATGACCGAAATTCGAACACCATTCCTGTCAGGACACGTGCTATGTGCCGTGTTGCACAATCCATGTGCTGATGTGATTTTTGGGAATCTCCGCAACGTAAAAGCATGTTCAGGAAAAGAAATTCAAAAATGGGAAAAAGAAAATTGCAAAAATGAAACAAGCAATAATCCCACGACAGCTGAACAAAGTGTCGCTTCTCCAACTGCCAAAAGCACAAGGGAGACCACCAATGACAAAATTCGGAAAGAATTTAGTGAGGTGTACGACACAGGGCTGTCCAATCTATAAATGAGACCACAGTAACAAAACCTACAACTGAGTTTACTTCCAACACTCAAAATCCTACACCTGCAACTGTACAACATATAACAGAAGACGTTGACGCAGTTACCAGATTAGCAACTGAGAAAACCCATAATTATCAGCTGAACGATTTGGGAAAAATTGATTCCCCTGAATCAACCAACAATGATTTCAGGCGAGATAAAAATCAGAAACCAGAAATACCAAAATTTCCAAGGGACACTATCATTGACAAAATATTACTAAAAACAAACAAGTGTCATTATACGTGTTCCACTCCAATCCATCATTTTTCAATGACACATAAAAGAGAAACCAATCTAACACACAAATCTGCAGAAAGTGTTACAAGTACCAAAGTAACATCACCATACAACTATCATGCAGACAAACAGTATGCAAATAAGACCACACAAACAAGTAACTATACACAAAATCAAAATACTAAACGACCGCATACGAACAAACCGCTTTATCGCATAAACAGAAACAACAAACGATGGTTCTCAACACCCATCGGCACGAAAATAATCAACAAAGTTGAAACAAAGTCACCATCTATCAATTTGACAAACAAACACAGCAATTTCTCTAAAACATACAACGCAACCAATAGAACAAAACACCCACATTCACCAAATAGTAGAACTGACATAGGAAAACTACTGACACTTTTGCTACTTTTGCTATCGACACAACTTGCAACAACACTGCTTATCTATCAAAATATATCTCTGACCACAATCTTGAGAACAAACCAACTATCCATCATAATCACCATCTCACTCATGTATCAGTCAACATTGCGCCATATTGAAATTGAAAAAAACCATGATACAGTTCATTGACTCCTATTGGTGCAAAAGTGTTGATATATTTCTGATATATTGCTATTGTAAATGTAGATCCACTCTTACATTGTTTAGGACTATTATTACATCTATAAGCATACAATTGTATATTATTTGGAATTGTAAGAGTATCAGTTTAGAAGATGCAATTTGTAAATTGAAATCCATTTTTTCTAATCCACCCATCTCAATTTATATTAAAAACAGATGCCAGTACTATCGCCATTGGAGGCTGCCTAATGCAGAGGTATGAAGGAGTAGATCATCCTATCCTGTATGTGAGTCGTAAGCTGAAACCAGCTGAGACAAAATACTCGACAGCGGAACTCGAAGCATTAAGTCTGGTTTATTGTGTTCTAAAACTACAGAAATTCCTACGAGGCGGCCACTTCCTAGTCCAGACAGATAATTCGCCATTGCTGGTCATCAAAGATGGTAGACTGAATAATAACAGAATCGCCCGCTGATCTCTTATTTTGCAAGATTTCAGTTTTGAGATCCACCATATTAAGGGCTCTAATAATGTTATACCTGATATTCTATCAAGATTACCGAATACACTAGCTGAGTAACGTCAACTACTCAACCAGTATGCCATATTATAAGCTGTGATAGTATTTTTAGTAGGACGCATAACAGTCAGTGTATCCGTACACTCACCAGAATACTGCAGCTTACGTACCTACAGCAGATCCGACATTATTATACTGTTTCAAACGAAAGGACTTCGAAGCTAAGTTTATTCACTACTGAAGGAACCACCAATCAGTTACATCCAACAGACATAGAGAACATTGCTATTACTTAATATGAACTCATCACCAACTACAGAATGAAACAAGACAGTGGACATAATTCGATCTACACGTCACTATTAATGCGACATAGTTGAAAGAACCACACTAACTGTGACAGATTTACTTCGATTTATTAACTGGGACAGGACCATCTACACACGTCGGTAAGGAACGACAACACGAGGATCATCGATGGAATTAGTTAGTTTAATTAGTTAAATGTTAAATTAAAGTATATATTATTACCTGTTTAAAATTTATTAACATGTCAATTTTTCGATCAATTTTTTTCAATTATATATATTTCACATAAAATACGTTGAACAGTATATCAACGGAAAAGTTCTATATAAAGATTTCGTTTAAACCATTAACTTTTCCAAATCACGTTAAACCATGTTATAAACCAATGCATTATTGTCGGTACAATCAGTACCCATTTGTCACACTATATTTTTCAAACTTCGCCAAATTTTTCGAAGGGCGACAACCTGTACCTTAACTTAACTTGTCAATTTTAACGAATAAGATGTTTGAATGAAAGACGAATGAAACAGAGCGTGAATGAAATAAATGAAGGAATGATGTACATAGCGTACAAATTGTACGCACAACTAGTTAATTGTCATTTGTTTGCGTCTGATGTAAAATGTAACACTTGTCTAAAGATTTTTATACATGTTTAGGTAAACTACAAGATATGGAATAGGGTTAGTCTAAGAATCACTGCTCGGATATCCAAGTCATGAATTACACATATTGGGTAACTCAGGACAACGGAAATTCAAGCTCGTGACGCTTAGAGAAATATTAAACACCACAAACAACACACACACGTACCACACACATTAAACACATCAATTTAGAAACACATTCACAATACTTTACAAAAACAGTTAACTTACATACACATTTATAGACTAACAAAAGGGAGATTAGTACACACTAACAGGACAACAGGGACACTAGCAATTAGTCGATGAAAACAAAGTATTCAGATATTAGGCACTACATGCAACATACGGAAGTAAAAGTGTATACAAGTACACATGAAGGGGAACGGGTTTGCATTTATTCTTAAAGAGGCCAAGGCAATTTGCCTTGATGTAACTCTGTAAAAGGAGTACATTATCCTGGGTATCATATTGGATACTTGAGAAGGGCGTAGTGTGGAAACACATGAATCGTCAGGATACTTCGGTCTGGGTAGCTAGAATTTAAGAATAGGAAGAGAATTGAGGCTCTGTAGCAACCACCCTAAATCACAGTACTCAAGATGCATGAGTTGCTAGTGTCATAATACAGATAACTGAGTTCCCATCCACTATATTACTATCTCAAAGAAGAGTTTTATTCCTGTGATCCCTTGACAGAATTAGTTCAGACTAATTAAAACATTGAAACCCACAAGAGAGGGGGAAGGGAGACCCTGTCAGAGTCTCACAGTCATAGTACAAGGGAAACAATACACGGAAAGAACCAGCGTCCAAAGAAGGGAGATAAGAACGACTCGAACGTTCTAAGTCTCGAACGTTCGATAACATAGAATTGCCTACTGCGCAATAGACCCAGGCGGAGTTCGCCTAAAGCGTGAAAAGCAACTCTCACGAGGTGGGCGAGACACGCCGTGTCCACCGGGCACAAGTCGAGGGGCAGACGGCAACTGGACAGCGGACTGAAAGGAGGGTTTAGCTTCTAGGGACAGAACATATACATATTGGTTTAGAGTCTAGAGATTGTTGTTAATAGACTAATGCTGTGATGTATAAATTATATGATGCTTTGTCGATGTGTATGTAAGATATCATGAAAGAAGTGCTAGATGACTGTTCATTAGATCTACCTGATATTAAAGTAGATTGATAATGTTTGCACTTGGAGTTATGTTAGATCTTTGATCGCCTGTCTGAACCCGAGTCTTCTATCCCTAGATCTGAGACGTTGACAAGGAGCCATTAGAAGCAGATACCTACGTGAAATAAGGGAAATGCGCAAAGAAAATTATGGCATAGTGTGTGTGGATGAAATGTGGATCAATGCGCACCGCACAAGTGATAAGCAATGGCAATCAGTGGATGGACAGATAAAGTGATATGTGCCAGCTTTTGGTCATGGCCCATGCTGGTAATACGCATAATGGCTTACAACAGAATGTTGGGCTCGTGTTCGTATCAAAGCATACAGACAATAGGGATCATAATAAGATGAATGGTAATGTATTTAGAGATTGGCTCGAGAATACTGTGCTTCCATCCCTAGAGAGACCGTCGTGTCCAATTATGGACAATGCATGATATCAATGTTGTTGCCCAAGAAGACAAAATACCTACAGCGTCGAGTACAAAGGGAGCAATAAAGATATGACTCCGAATGGAAAACATACCATTTCCAGAAACGTATTTCTAGCTAGAATTATTGTCCCTTGTAAAACAGATGCCAAAAAGCAAGAAATATCAAATCGACAAGTTGATAGAAGAGCATCGTCATGGGTGCTTGAGACATCCGCCGTACCATTCTCATTTTAACCCTATAGAACTTGTGTGGGCTAAAATTAAAGGACAGGTGGCAGATGACAATACTATATTCTAATTGTCTGACGTCAAGATACTAATCCAGTCCGCGCTATTAAATATTGATAAAAGTTACTGAAAAAATGTGAGGACCATGTGTTGAAAGAGGAAGAGGATTATTGGAGAAAGGATGGATTGAATTTTATGCAATCGAGAGCAGTCATCAACCTACTGGAATCGTCCGACACAGATTAAGGTCTGAGCAGATCGCAGACCTTAATCCACGTGCACATCAACTGGGATATTTGGCTACAAATATTCAGAAGAATTGCAGACCCTAAACATTACAGCATCAGCATAATGTCAATGGCAACAGTTTGTATTCTACAGTGATGAATTTTCAATTCCGCAAGCCCTCAGTGGTGACAAACAACTGTATTGAACACACACACACACACACACACACACACACACACACACACACACACACACACACACACACTAAACGCATTGAATACCAACAGAAGAGTAATATTGCGGTGGAAACTGACATATTGTGGCATAACAAGATACGTGAGAGCAAACACGTTGTCAAATTAGGGGACAACACACGTGCATACGAATCAATCTATAAACTTCAATGAAAAGAGGACCAACATCTTAGTCGTTAAGAAGAAAGCTACTACAGAGATACTGACAACTATTTTCATAGTGCAAAACAGGTAATCATGTTCCGTCTCTGAACGGTAAACAGCAGAGTAGACAATCTTTTACGAAGACTCAAAGCGGGTCTGTCACCCATGTGTACGTGTGAACAAACTACACAGACACCTGAACAGATCCTTAAAAATGGAAACATGATGACTAAATTGCGGTATCATTTCTGGTCACTCCATACGCACTTTAACTCACAGCTATTTGGAAGCTTTCACGAACTCAATATAAAAAGCTAACATGAATACTTGTGCACACATTATTAACCAGCAGCTGAAGAAACAAGAAGGAAATGAAACATAAGGTAAGAAATATATTCCTTCTACTTTCCTGTCAATTTACAAATTATTTACCCTATGCCTCTGTAAATTCTCTGTCTTGACTAATAATACACATTGCACCCCTCTCGGGATTCTCCGTGGTGAAGTGGTCAAGCCGTCTGACTCGGGCTCCGAAGGTTGTATGTTCGATTCCGGGCCGCGTCCTTCATTTCACGAGTGCATTTTTACGGAGACCCCCGAGGATCGTCGCTGGAGCTACGGAGTTCGTGCTTAGTGTGACGCTTTCCGCGCTGCGGAAAGAAGCGGAGCTACATGGGATAAAAACCCGGTGCAATGCAGCCGACCCTGTCGACTTTTAAGCTACTTCTTTTATTGCACCCACTCCCATACGAATCTGGATACGCCTTGTGTCGTCATGTGAATTGGCGGGGCGTTCCTTACTGTAAAAACAAATTTGTTAGCGAGAAATCACTAGTTTTTCAGCAAAACATCAAAGATTTATAATTTAAGTTGCTTTTGGACCTATCAAAGACATATTCCTTGGGTGAGGGTAAAAAATTTCATAACGATGCAACAGACAGTTTTCAAAATAATTGATCGTGAATGACGGCATTCGTTTGTGGACATACTATAATTCAGGATAATGCTCGCCCGGGTGATGCGATTATCTACACAGATGGATCGGTGTTGAGAGGTAGGAGATGTGCCTTGGGGTTCTTAGCAAAAGCTAATAGTCGACGTTTGGTGCAGGAGAGCCTGGCATATGATACCACAACATCTAGCTTAAAAATGGAGGTGGGGGCGGTCAGTGCAGCTTTCCGCTGGATGGAGAATACGATACACACACACACACACACACACACACACACACACACACACACATCGTGATTGTAACTGACTCAGAAAGCATGCTGAGGAAGGTGAGGACAGGCAATCTTCGGGCAGAGTGGCTTGCATCGCTTCGGAGGTCACGGGTGGCAAGCATCACCTGGATCTTTTCTCCGGGACATGCCGGTGTGCTGGGGAATGAACAAGCGGACAGATTGGCGGGCTCTGCAATACTTGGTGGAGTATTGATGCATGACAAGACAGACGTGGTTGCGGCCTTGTGGGAGCACGTGTACACCTCGGAGGAGCAAATGGATCTCCATAGTCTGGCAAGAATGAGACAGCGAGGAGTGACGAGGGGATCTGGTCGACGCTCGACGCTCAGGGGAAAGGCGAGACGGACATATAATCAGATTGCTACTGGTACTATTGGTGTTGGTACTCTTCGCTGGCTGCTGAGAATGGGAACGGAGCGCTTATGCGAATGCCCCGAATGCTGTGATGTCGGTTCGTAAATCAATTAATTAATCAATCGGAGAGAGAGATAGAGACAGAGACAGAGAGCGAGAGAGAGAGAGAGAGAGAGAGAGAGAGAGAGAGAGAGGCAAACAGAGACAGAGAGAAGAAAAGAGAGTCAAGAGACACGGAGCGAGAAGAGAAAAGGGGAGGTGAGGAGAGGACAGAAGAGAAACAAGAGAGAGAGAGCGAGAGAGAGAGAGAGAGCGAGCGAGAGAGAGAGATGGAGAGAGAGCGAGAGAGAGAGAGCGAGCGAGAGAGAGAGAGAGCGAGAGAGAGAGAGAGACAGAGAGAGAGAGAGAGAGAGAGAGAGAGAGAGAGAGAGAGAGAGAGAGAGAGAGACAAACGACCGAGAAACGGGAAAACATGTAAAAAATGAGTAGAACGAGATAAGAAAGGACACACGGAGAGAAATAAAACAAAAGTGAGAGATAAGACCGAGGAGAAGGAGAGGAAATTAGAGAATGTGAGAACAATAGAGAGAGAGAGAGAATTTTCACAATCGACTAGGCATGGACCGAAAGTTGCCAGACAGCCCAAATATGTTACGTCACCACACAGCATACAACAACTGTCAACAGAGGTAGCACCATGTACATTCATACACTCGCAGTTTGACTGTATTCATTCAGTCTGTTAGGCGTCGTCTCCGCAATGAAAGTTAACAGCAATGTATATTCTACTGTATGTCAGATCTGTAATATTTTGTATTTTACTTGTGGCTTTCATTGCCCGACTCTGCGGCTGGACTTTGTTATTATATATTATTTTTTTTAAAATTCTTCAGTGTACTTCCTAGGTGTTCAGTCTTACAGTAGATTGTCGTGTGAGGCACCTTTTGTGAGCAGATTTTGTTCGTGTGCATTGAAGAACAAAAGGTAATGAGCGAACAGAAATGCACCGATGGTAGCAGAGACGTGTGCACAAACTGTGATGACGATGTGCACAATAAATGTGCGGACATCATGACGTTAGAGTTGAAAATGGTCGGCTGTGACTGGGATTGCGACGTAACAACGGAGGTTTTTCACCCTGGATTCTTTCAACTCTTACATACTATGTTGTGGAATCTCTCTTTCTCTCTCTCTCTCTCTCTCTTTCTTTCTCTCTCTCTCTCTCTCTCTCTCTCTCTCTCTCTCTCTCTCTCTCTCTCTCTCTCTCTCTCTCTCTCTCTCTCTCTGTTCTCCCTCTATCTCACTGTCTATCACTGCCAGTGATCCGGGGTTTATTTTCGGGTCCGGTCAAGGATATGACTACTGACGAGCTCAAACGAGAGCGAAACTCGAGTCTAGTGCTTCCACATTGACGTGGATAGGCCTTAGGTTCATACCAGAATACGATCAGCGTTGCCAGTAGTGGGTTGTGCTCAATATTTAAATCTCAAATCCCGAAACAACCAAATAAATCACTGTATATTCTTTTACTATCTCTTCTCTCACAGCCTCTTTCTGTCTTTCTCTCCCCTCAGTCTGATTTCTCTCCTCTTTTACTATCTCTCTCCTGTTTCATCTCACCCATTCCTCCCCTCTCTCTCTCTCTCTCTCTCTCTCTCTCTCTCTCTCTCTCTCTCTCTCTCTCTCTCTCTCTCTCTCTCTCTCTCTCTCTCTCCTAGCCTGCATAAACGCCTTCAGTTACTACAACTCCGCAAACGCCTGCTTTTCAATAAGGCTAAACTAATTCACAAAATCCTACATCGGAATGCCCCAAATTACCTTTGACCATTGTTTAAATATAATGCTAGACACAGTAAACGATTAAATATATTACACATTCCGAGGCCTAGGATTGACTTATACAAAACAAGCTTAACATACTCTGCAACTCAGCTGTGGAACAATCTTCCACAAGAAATCAAAGACATCACCAATCCCTATACATATAATCGCAAATTATTCGAACATTATCTCAGTACGGATTATCTTCACCCTTAATAATACAAATAATAACAGTAACAAAACCCTAGTATAACAGCCAGTCCCATTTTGGTAGGCCTGTATATTCCACATGGCTAATAACAAGTGTCACACCATTAGCTAATATTACTAAGTCGTATAGTATTGATGTTCGCATTTTGCCCATGCCTTTATAATGCATATCTTTTATATTTTTGCTGTTCTCTGATAGCCTTGAATGGTGTGTGAATGAAATAATGTATGAAATAGAGTGATAGAAGGGCAGAATGATAGAAGGGCAGAATGTTAGACGGGCCTGCGTGCCCAATTCTTAACCCTTTGAAAATAAAGTTTGTTTGTTCGTTCGTTCGTTTGTTCGTTCTCTCTCTCTCTCTCTCTCTCTCTCTCTCTCTCTCTCTCTCTCTCTCTCTCTCTCTCTCTCTCTCTCTCTCTCTCTCTCTCTCTCTCCTTCTCTTCTCTTTCTTTCTCTATCCTCTCTTACACCTGTCTCTGTTTACTGGTCTTTCATCCACACGAACCAACAACTATGGAATACGGACATAATTCGTATCTAACCAATGAAATGGCACCATGAAACCAGGATTCAGAATTCTATATTACACCAGCACAGGTCAAATAACAAACACACAACCATATTTGGCCGTAATGGTGTGTCCTACTTAATGAACATCAACGCAAGGCGGGCTGCTCTCAAATCGCCGGCAGCTGTGTTTCGAACGCGGTATGCGGGATTATGAATTTGTCAAAGCTTACCTTTGATTGTGGCCAGCTCGCCGTCGGAGCAGTAGGAATCCACATCCACACGGCTCCAGCTTGATGATGTATCCATGTTCCGTTTGGATATTTTGGAGTGGTTGCAATGGAAGCAGACTTTGGACAGAAGATTGTGCGTGTGCTGTCTTCTGCCACTGGAGCATTTTTCTTTTGCTAGGATTGGGGACGGAGGCATCGGGAAGTAGTTAGTGGCCAATGGTTGACCCAGAAACACATTTTCCAAAATAGCTATTCTTTTGGCTCTTTCTTCTAAATAAATTCTACTCCGATTGGTTGGATCGGGAAGGGTGGAGAATATATTATGAGGTAATGGTCTCCGATTGGCTGCCCTGTTGTAGCCAGGCAACTGGGCGGAGTCTTCTATGTATCGTTCCATCCAAGAGTCGTCAGCTGGGTCGATGAAACTGACGTATCCTTCTCCGGTTTGAGGAAAATATACTCCACAGTTATAGTCCATTACTGGCCTGAAATGACAAGCGTACATGTGTATTAGTCAGTCGTAGTGGTAGAAATGGTGTCTATGGCTAAGGACTTACGGACGCGATTCGTAAGCCCGCTTACCCGCATTCGAAACACCGCTGCGACCGATTTGGCAGCAGACCGCGTTGCGCTGGGTTTTAACGAGTTGGTATGAGAGCTGGTCGTTCAGAAAGCAATGACAATCTACTGAACGTAAAACTTGCCAAGACATCAACAAAAGAAGTAAAATGCTGGTGTTGACAGCGATATCATGTAAACAGGATATGCAAAACCAAAATGGTAGACATGGTATATCACAGTCATGGTCGTAGACATACTATCATAGAGGCATAATCATAGACATACTATCATACGGTCATGGTCGAAGACATAAATCAAATCAAATCAACTTTATTTTAAAAGGGTCACATATTGGGATCGCAGGCCCGTCTTACATTGGCCCTTCCAATCACTCATCTTTCATCCATCAAGAGCATTATACATTCATATAGGAAGGAAAAAAGAAACATTATGAAATGAATGATGTAAACATAAACAAGGCGAATTACCCATCTCCCACCTACCCACACATAATCCCACCCACACATTATCCCACCCACACATCACCCCCTCCCACCCCCCACCCCACACACACACCCAGTGACACATACCCCACCAACCGACCCATCCCCCTCCCGCACATCCCCCACCCACACACACTGCTCTCACCTGTTCCCCCAACCCAAACACACTCGCCACCCACACAAACATCCCCCACCAACCCACACTTCCCGCGCCCACCCACATATACATCCTAACCCACATACCCATCCCCCACCCACACATCCTCTCCTCACCCACACCTCCAACCACCCATACCACAACCACACATCCATCGACCACATATTCTCCACCCACGCACGCACATCCCCCACCAACCCACACATCGCACATCCACACACACATCTTCAAACCATACACACACATCCCCACCATACCAACTGACATCTCCCTACCCACACACACACTCATCTCCCTAACCACCTATACATCCCCAATCCACTCACACACACCCCACCACCCACACATACATCCTCCACCCACACATGCCCTAGCCCACAACACTATATTCCCAACCAACGCACCACACACACACACACACACATATATATATATATATATATATATATATATATATATATATATATATGTGTGTGTGTGTGTGTGTGTGTGTGTGTGTGTGTGTGTAATAAACTGGCTTCTATAGATTACTCTGGAATAGTGTCGTTCGGTCAACCATAGTATATGCCTAACCCCCAATACTTAATACATGATCATCAACACTACACGGCATGGACCATAAGAAGATTGGTAGTACACGAGACAGAAGGCTGTGGACAGACATGATCACCAAATCCACACGGCACGGACTATAAAAAGAAAAGATGGCCCACAAAAGAGAATATTCGTAGAATATGTGATTCTGGTATCCACGCGTGTCGGATTCTCATTGGTTACCTGAAGGAGGGAATAAGAGGGGAGAGGGATGGGGATAAAAAGAGGGGAGACAGGCGAGATAGTGGGGCAAGAGAGAGGAGAGACATGCAAGGGAGAAAGATCTTCTGTAAATATAAACAAGCAACAACAAAAAAACACATTGCAAGTTGTCAGAAATATCTCATGAAAACGGTAGATAACCCTGGGTAGATTACTCACCCAAAACAAACTTGTCTACATATGTACCGCGCTTACCTCCCCTTGTTGGAGATTACTCAGGCGCCCACATGGCCTCCAGCAAATCATTCTACCACAACTCACACATGCGCACACTCACTCACACACACACGCATAGGCACTCACGCACACGCACACACACACACACGCACACTCACGCACACGCACTCACTCACAAACACACACACACGCACACACTCGATCACTCAAAGCTGGCAGCATATTTTCCCCCAACTAGCCGGTATATTTTAGAAACACGCCTTCACCTGGCGGTAAATCGACAACAGCGGTACAAGCGGCCTCACAGGCATCCCTAGCATGAGGTGCTAATAGTCGGGGAGCCTGTGAACAGATTGTTGTGGTGTCGTCACCGTAATCTTCTCTTCTGGCGAGAAACAAATTCCCGAGGATCGATGGGCGCTTGTAGAAAATATATAAACAGGACGGACTTTCGGTCCAAAATGGCGGAAAGGCGGAGAACCGTTAAGGCCTTTGCAGTGTTGTTGCTTCTGGGTATGTTTGCTTACGCATTTTTTTTTTTTTTGGGGGGGGGGGAGGGGGGTCATGTAGGACATGATTGCGTCAGTTACTGAGCTGAGTGCCTGGTGCGAAACTGTGAGCTGTGGATTTGATGTGGAATGCTTTTCCATCTGTATTGTGAACTGCATTTTCAGAAAAATGGCGGGTGGCGTGATGCTGAACCAGCTGGTTTGTCTTATGCTGTAATGCGTGCACAACCACTGGGGTGTTTTGTTTCTTGTGACTGCTGCTTCCATCGACGATGAACTGTAATTCTAGTGGTGGACTATTGTGTTGGCATTCTGGCAGCGGCCTTGTGCATGTTTGCGTGTGCATTCTGTTGGTTTGTTGGAATTGCTGCTGTTCTACTGTTCGCGTGGTACAGTGAGAAGAATTGTGAGTGATATTTGCTGACACAGGAACGGTGTATTATGATGTGACTCATTCCCGTGAAGTTAGACCAGCGACTGACTGACTGATTTACTGACTAACTAACTTACTAATCGACTGACCGACTAACTAATTAACTAACTAACGAACATAGAAAATAGACGATTAGACAACCAGGAGTCGAAGTACAGTTATTACTTTAACTAGGTGATGACCTAAGGTAAATGTGGCAAATGTGAGTCCTCCACTAACATCATCCAGTGTCGTGCCACTGCCCCTCAGCAGCTTCTGCAGTAGGAGATATGGTACTCTTATAAAATTGATTTTGAGGGGAGAATAGATAGATAGTTGAGAACCAGGAGGCAGACATCGATACAAGAGTCCAGACAAGACCAACAGACGAACGAATAGCAGTTGTGGCTCTGTGTGTTGTTGTTGTTGTTTGTTGTTGTTGTTGCTGTTGCTGTTGCTGTTGCAGTTGCAGTTGCAGTTGCAGTTGCTGTGCTGTTGCTGTTGTTGTTGTTGTTGTTGTTGTTGTTGTTTCTCCTCCTCCTCCTCCTCCTCCTCCTCCTCCTTCTTCTTCTTCTTCTCCTCCTCCTCCTCCTCCTGCTCCTCATCCTCCTCCTCCTCCTCCTCCTCCTCCTCCTCCTTCTTCTTCTTCTTCTTCTTCTTCTTCTTCTTACTATCATTACTTTTCTCGTTCACTCGCTTTGCACTTTAGCGTAGTCCATACACGTGCTACAATTACTATGAGCTGCTACAAGTGGGGAGTGCATGCGTAGATTAGATCTCCCTATTACCAATGTCCCTCAGTGGACACTGAGCTAGGGGGTGACCGAGAGCCCTGCTGGGTCAGATAAACAGTCAAAGTCCTTCTCCTTGTCTCAGGCCCACTGGACATGTGGTGCTAGACCCACGTGTATGTAAACCCACACGGCACTGACTGGCTGATGTGCTGGGCACCAGGCCGGCCGCCCTCACATCCCAGGACAGTCCCAGGTACACTCTGTAAGCTGGCTCCACTCGGCGCGGGTCCACGTTTAGAACATGTCAAGAGCCGCTCTGGTGGGGATGAACTCCAGAGCACAGCTACGACAAGCCAGCGTCTGACCGCTACACTGTCGCATTTTCCGAATCATTTGGGTGTTTATATCAACTAGACATTCACAACCTAATACATACGACATACACGATTTACGATCTTCTTCTTCGTGTTCATCTTCTTCTTCGTCTTCTTCTATCTTTTTTCTTCCTTCTCCCTTCTTCCTTCTTCCTTCTTCCTCTCCCTTCCTGCCTGACTGCCTGCCTGCCTGACTGCCTGCCTGCCCGCCCGCCCGCCCTCCCTTCCTCCCTTCCTCCCTTCCTTCCTTCCTTCCTTCCTCCCTGCCTCCCTCCCTGTCTCCCTCCCTCTCTTCCTTCCTTCCTCCTTTCTTTGCTCTCCCTCCCTCCCTCCCTCCCTTCCTTCCTTCCTTCCTCATTCCTTTTTCTTTTTCTTCTCTTCTTCTTCTTCTTCTTCTTCTTCTTCTTCTTCTTCTTCTTCTTCTTCTTCTTCTACTTCTTCTTCTTCTTCTTCTTCTTCTTCTTCTTCTTCTTCTTCGTTTGTCTTACAGCTTTCGCCGCGAAGCGACGCAGAGAGGAGGCAGTGTAATGTTCTGTTTCGCTTGTCTTGTTGCTTGTACTAACGTCACATTTGATTTCTTCAATTTCTCTTTTACTCAGTCTAGCCACCTCTTTCTGTGTACGTCCTCTCTCCTTGTATCCCGATGTTCTCGTGTATAACTCTCTAGCCGCTGGTTGATCTTGTTCAGTTCTAGCTAAATGTCCGAACCCTTTAATTCCTTGCTGTTCTATAAAGTCAGTAATAGATATTATCCCTGCACTTGTTCTGAGTTTCTCATTTGTCTCTCTATCTCTCCTGGTTTTTCCAGCTGCGTTTCTGATACTATCTAAGCTTATATGGATGTGATATTACGTCTGTGTGTTTCTAGGCTCCAAGCTACCTTTGGCCATTGTTTAAATATAACGCAAGATATTGCGAACCCCTAAGCGTAATTCATGTTCCTAAACCTCGGATAGATTTATACAAAACAAGCTTAACGTACTCTGCCGCTCAGTTGTGGAACAATCTTCCTCAGGGAAATCAAAGACACCACCAATCACTATACACACAGTCGTAACATGTTTGAACACTATCTCAAGTACAGACTACATGGCCCCCTAAAAACAAAACCAAACATAATGAAATTTATCTCAAGTGACAACTAGCTAATAAACATTCCAATTTGTATGGTACGTCACACCTTACCTTAGGTATTTGAAATGACTATGTTAAAAATTGCCTAAGTAAGTAATGTAATTGATTATTTTCCATGCGTTCTAATGAATATATTTTTTTTCTGTTATTTGTCTAAAGATTAGCTTCATAAGTGATGTTGAATGAAATAACGTATGAGAGGAAAGCGAGAAGATGGGCAGAATGTCAGATCGGCCTGCGTGCTCAATTCTTAACCTTTTGAAGATAAAGATTGTTCGTTTGTTTGTTCGTTCATGTCTGGCATTGATAGCACAGCGTTTGGACAAATAAAAAGTCTGATAGCTTCTATTTTATTTGCATATTGACATTTGGATGCTTTAGAATAGGTGTGTTTGAAAGTTGGTGCTGTTTACTTTCGATCGAAAATGTACAGTCCTCTCCGCTCTAGAAACGATACATATGGACGATAGATCCTACATGAAGATAGATCATAGAATGGACACGCGTAGCATAACACACTGGCCTAAATTCTATCACAGGGTTTACTTGTCTAGTCTGTGTTCATACAACCAGCCGTTGACTCTACTCATACAACCAGCCGTTGTCTTACTCATACAACCAGCCGTTGACTCTACTCATACAACCAGCCGTTGACTCTACTCATACAACCAGCCGTTGACTCTACTCATACAACCAGCCGTTGACTCTACTCATACAACCAGCCGTTGACTCTAACTCATACAACCAGCCGTTGACTCTATACTCATACAACCAGCCGTTGTCTTACTCATACAACCAGCCGTTGTCTTGCTCATACAACCAGCCGTTGACTCTACTCATACAACCAGCCGTTGTCTTATTCATACAACCAGCCGTTGACTCTACTCATACAACCAGCCGTTGACTCTACTCATACAACCAGCCGTTGTCTTACTCATACAACCAGCCGTTGACTCTACTCATACAACCAGCCGTTGACTCTACTCATACAACCAGCCGTTGACTTACTCATACAACCAGCCGTTGACTCTACTCATACAACCAGCCGTTGTCTTACTCATACAACCAGCCGTTGTCTTACTCATACAACCAGCCGTTGTCTTACTCATACAACCAGCCGTTGACTCTACTCATACAACCAGCCGTTGACTCTACTCATACAACCAGCCGTTGACTCTACTCATACAACCAGCCGTTGTCTTACTCATACAACCAGCCGTTGACTCTACTCATACAACCAGCCGTTGACTTTACTCATACAACCAGCCGTTGACTCTACTCATACAACCAGCCGTTGACTTACTCATACAACCAGCCGTTGACTTACTCATACAACCAGCCGTTGACTCTACTCATACAACCAGCCGTTGACTCTACTCATACAACCAGCCGTTGTCTTATTCATACAACAAGCCGTTGTCTTACTCATACAACCAGCCGTTGACTCTACTCATACAACCAGCCGTTGACTCTACTCATACAACCAGCCGTTGACTCTACTCATACAACCAGCCGTTGACTTACTCATACAACCAGCCGTTGACTCTACTCATACAACCAGCCGTTGACTCTACTCATACAACCAGCCGTTGACTCTACTCATACAACCAGCCGTTGACTCTACTCATACAACCAGCCGTTGACTCTACTCATACAACCAGCCGTTGACTCTACTCATACAACCAGCCGTTGACTTTACTCATACAACCAGCCGTTGTCTTATTCATACAACCAGCCGTTGACTCTACTCATACAACCAGCCGTTGTCTTACTCATACAACCAGCCGTTGACTCTACTCATACAACCAGCCGTTGACGCTACTCACACAACCAGCCGTTGACTTACTCATACAACCAGCCGTTGAAAACGAAAACACTGCTCAAGGACACAGGGCAGATAAGCAAACATCTTCACCTCCCTTAAACACGAAGGCTTTATTGAAACTAAAAATAAACTCCGCGAGCTTTAGAAAGCTGGGATTCCATTTGCTCATTCAACAGATGTCTGTCAGATAGCGAGCGGTGTGCAACCAGGCCAGAAGTGAATTCTGTCAAATTGTTCCGTCAAAATTAGGGCGTGCTATCTCCAGGCGAACATCTCGCGAGGAGCTGTAACACATGGTCCGTGCAAGATGGAGTCGAGGTGGTTGAGTGGGTAGGTCCTCGCCTGCCAGGTCGGTGGTCACAGGTTAGATCCTCATCGGGGCTTCCCAAGTGAACCTAGAGTAGCATGGGTATCCGGACATGTCGGGATAAGTAGGGACTGCCGCTGTGATACTGACTATAGTTTCATCTTAGTGCCAGGGCATGCGGGTGTACAGGGGAATGAGCAGGCTGACAGGCTTGTGGGTAGGGCTACTGTGGAAGGCTGACGAGCCATGATATAGGCAGACATTCTATATGCTCTAAGAGAAGTAAGTTGTTTACGATAACCAAGCGATGACTGGGAATCTACAACCATGGTCAGACTGCGAGAACAGCAAGTTAAAAGAGGTCTGGCCAAACAAGAACACTACGTAGGATGCCAAAAAAAAGTAATAAACCAACACAGAACTGGTGTTTTAAGCCGCTACCCGCTGAAGGATTTGCCGAGGACGGGAATCGAGCACTTATGGACTGAATGATTCGATGTGCAACGAGGATGATCTGTCGACTAACTAACTAACTAACTAACTAACTAACTAACTAACTAACTAACTAAACTAACTAACTAACTAACTAACTAAACTGACTAACTAACTAAATAACTAACTAACTAATGAACTAATAACTAACTAACGAACAAACTGACAAACTGACAAACTGACTGACTGACTGACTGACTGACTGACTGACTGACTGACTGACTCACTCACTGACTCACTGACTCACTGACTCACTCACTCACTGACAATATCACACCCGGAGCGCGGTTTGCTCTATACACGTGTGGTTATAGCACCTCATGCCCAGTGCGTATTCAGGTGCGTGAAAGATTGCGTTAATTTGTACAGAGAACGCACAATAAGAATAGAAGTGATCTGTAACCTCATGGCAGGTACAAGTGTGTACTGAGGTACACAAACACACACGACAGGTACAAGTGTGCACTGAGATATACACACGACAGGTACAAGTGTGCACTGAGATATATACACACAGCAGGTACAAGTGTGCACTGAGATATACACACACGGCAGGTACAAGTGTGCATTGAGATATACACACACGGCAGGTACAAGTGTGCACTGAGATATACACACATGGTAGCTACAGCTGTGACACTGAGATATATACACACACAGCTGGTACAAGTGTACACTGAGATATACACACACAGCTGGTACAAGTGTACACTGAGATATACACACACAGCTGGTACAAGTTTTCACTGAGATATACACACACTGTACCTACAGCTGTGCACTGAGATATACACACACAGCTGGTACAAGCTGGTTAAGGTGGTTAAAGGTGAAAAATGGGCATGGGTATGTCAAAGAGTAAGCACTGACAAGTCACTGAAATTGTTCTGGCGACTACATAAAAGCATGAGTGGGATAGTCAAGAATAAGAGAATTTCTGACTTTCAAGGAGCTGACCTCATCTGGCAGAGGACTGACGAGGACAAGGGCATAGCCCTCTTCGAACGCTATCTAGGGCAGAGCAACCAGACAGACATGAGAGTCCGAAATCTTACCAAGGAGGTCACCTCAGACAGATGCAAGGCCCAGAACATTTCGGATGAAACACAGTGACAGTGAAAGAAATCAAGGCTGTGCTTCGACGATAAAAAAAACAGCGCTCCAGGGCCAGATGGCATAAGATATGACGACATCAATAGGTGTACCGACAACGAGCTAGAGAATCTAGCAGACATGTACAACAATAGTATAGGGAGTGCTACCATCAAGGAGGAGTGGCTACACAGCTATCTGATTCCCTTGCCGAAGCCTGGCAAAGACCACAAAAGTTCAGGGATATCGAGTAATCACCATGCAGAAAACAATAAGCAAGCTGCTGGAGAAGTTAATTGCCAGAAAAAATATCAAGCCAGCTAGAGAAGCAAGGCACCTACCCTGGGAGGTACCGTCCCAAAAGAGAAACCTGGACCAATGCAGCCATTTTTGCCCATGATATTTATGAAGGTTTCCACTCAGGCATTGAAACCTTTGCTGCAGCGATTGATCTTGAGGACGCGTACAAGAGAGTACCATTGGATTTTCTAATGCTTCAGCTTCTTAAACTCAAGATAAGTCGGTTCCTCCTTAGTTGGATCGCTGCAGCCCTCTTCCAACGGAAAGTAGTAGGGCAGCTGGACTTCGGAACCAACAACAATATATCCTGGCCTACCACAGGGATCACCATTATCTCCGGTGCTGTTCAACACCTACACAGTGAGAATCACCAGTGAGCAGACCACTGGACCGGGGAGGACATTGTCATATGCCGACTGATGTTTTAGTGTATCGTCAGGGTAAGGATAGAGAGGAGGTTGCTGTGGAACTGCAAACCGAACTCAATCGCATAAGTACTTGGTGTGCTGGAGCTGGGGCAATGGTCAAACCAACAAAGGCAACAATGACATGGTTCTCTTTGAATAATCATATTGTCAACATTCCAACACCAACTGTTAATCTGTGTTCAGAGACTGTGGAAAGAACACAGGCAATGAATTACCTGGGGAAACATTTTGATCGAAACCTTGCTTATAATGAGCACATGGACCAGGTGATAACAAAGGCCAAGCAGGATTTGGCTGCGTTGCGGATGATGGCGGCAGCAAACTGTGAGCAGCGCCATCTATGCCTCCTAAATGAGGGGCCGGCCATGTCTGTTTCTGAGTATGCGATGGCAATCCTGACTCTCAGCCGTAAGCAGATAGAAAGGATGCAAAGGATACAAAACGAAGCCATGCGCATTATTCTTGGATGGACAAGAGATACAGCATGCAGGGTGCTTCGCTACCTTCTTGATTTTACAACCATTGAAGACAGACTACAAATTTGCAGAGCGCGTGCCTACCTGAGAATTAACGCAAACACACAACATCTTCCACTGCATAGTGAAATTAGGAAGGTGAAGGGCAGCAGGTTAAAAAGAGGAAGGTCGTGGATTGGTCAAGCCGAAGACATTCTTCAAAAGGTGTGTTCACTGGAGGACTTAGACCCTGGCGAGAAGTGGGTACAAGTGCCAACAGATTTCTGTACATCCTTTTCAGTTTGTATCCAACTAGACAGAAAATGCAGACAAGAAAATCCGACTGCTGTGGAGGCGGAAGTACAAGCGTTGATTGTCGATAATTCTACACAGATGGGTCGGTCGTCCGACATGTGAGAAGCTCACTGGGCCTTCACGGCGCGGGCCAGAGGGAGAATTGTGAAGGAGGACTGCTTTTGTTGAGACCACAAGTAGCCTGACTATGGAAGTCATGGCAGTAAGTAAAGCAATAACATGGCTCGAGACACAGACATTCAATAGGGCATGTTTTCTTATCGACTCAATGAGCATGCTCAAGAGGATAGAGATGGGGTGGATCCGAAGAGAGTGGTTGCTCTCTGGAGCGGTCTCGGCTGACAAAGATTAGTTTCATCTTCGTTCCAGGGCATGCGGGAGTACAAGGAAATGAGCGGGCTGACAAGCTCGTAGGTAAGGCTACT
>JACEFZ010006112.1:107500-212500 GCA_014155875.1 Cepaea nemoralis | reverse complement strand
GGGAGCTGGTTTAGTGTGGGAGCTGGTTTAGTGTGGGAGCTGTTGTCGCAAGGTGAGATACACGTCGGCAGCCTACAGGCTAGAGGTTATGGCCATCAGAGATCTTATTGGATCCCCCACTCCAACAGCTCCACCCTGGATCCCCCACTCCAACAGCTCCATCCTGGATCCCCCACTCCAACAGCTCCATACTGGATCCCCCACTCCAACAGCTTCATCCTGGATTCCGCACTCCAACAGCTCCATCCTGGATCCCCCACTCCAACAGCTCCATTATGGATCCCCCACTCCAACAGCTCCATCCTGGATCCCTCACTCCAACAGCGGCAATCTAAAATATTCACCAGCAGATGTGTCATTACACACAAAGTTGTTATTTATCTAACAAGCTACAATCGTCGCCAATCCTCGCCACAGCCACCAATCCTTGTCCCAACCTATTCCAACCCTCGCCACAACCTCCAATCCTCGCCAAACCTCCAATCCTCGCCACAACATCCTCCAACCCTCGCCACAACCTCAAAAGTTCGCACAACATCCAAAACTAGCCACAACATCCTATTCCCGTCGCCAACTCCAATCTTGGCCACAATCTCCAACCCCGCCACAACCTCCAAACCTAGTCACAACCTTCAATTCTCGCCACAACCTCCTATCCTTGCCACATCCTCCAATCATCACCCCTTCCTCCAATCATCACCAAAACCTTCTATTCTCGCCACAATCTCCAAACCTCATCCCAACTTCCAATCCTCGCCATCTCTTCCAATCCTTGCAGCAACCTCCAATCATCGACATAACCCCCCCCCCCCAATCCTCGCCACAACACCCAACCCTGGCAACAACCTCCAATCCGCACTACAACCTCCAAACATCACCACAAGCTCAAATCATCATCACAAAATCAAGTCAGCGCCACAATTTCCTATCATCGCCATTTTCTCCACCCTTAGCCACAACCTCCAATCTTCGCCACTACCGTAAATCATCGCCACAACCTTCAGGCATCACCACAACCTCGAATCATTGCTACAACCTCATATCATGGGGACAATTTCAAATAATCGCCATCTTCTCCACCCTTCGCCACAATCTCCAATCTTCACTTCTACCTAAAATCATCGCCACACGCTCCAATCATTTCCACTTCCAATAATCATACCAACCTCCAATCCTCACCACACCATTCGACACTCGCAACAGACTCCAACCCTCACCACAACCTCCAATCATCATTACAACCTCCAATAATCGCCACAACCTCCAATCTTCGCCACATTCTCCAATCCTCACCATGACACCCAACCCTCGCCACAACCTCTAATCCTCGCCACAACCCCCAATCCTCTTCAAAACCTCAAGTCATCGCCACAACCTTTAATCATCATCACCTTCTCTACATTTCGAGACAACATACAATCTTCGCCACTACCTTAAATCATCGCCACAACCTTCAGTCATCGCCACAACCCCCATCCCTCGCCACAGCCTCCATTTTCCTCGCCACAAACTCCAACTATCACCACAACTTCCAGTTATCACCACATTCTCCATGCATCGCCACAATCTCCAATCCTTAACACAATCTCCAATCATCGCCACATCTTCCAATGATTCCACAACCTTTAGTCATCGCCGCAACTTTTAATCGTCGCGACCTTCTCCACCCTTCGCCACAACCTGAAACCTTCACCACTACCTCAAATCATCGCCAGAACCTCTGATCATCGCCAGAACCTCTGATCATCGCCAGAACCTCCAATCATCGCTGCAACTTTCAACCATCGCCACAATTACTATCCCTCGCTACAACCTCCAATTCTAGCCACAACCTCCAATCATCGCCACAACATATAACTCTCACCACAACCTCCAATCCTCGCCACAATCTCAGATAATCGCCACAACCTTAAATCATTGCCACGATTTCCAATCACCGCCATCTTCTCCACCCTTCGCCACAACCTCCAATCCTCGCCACAACCTTCACTCATCTCCACAACCTCCAATCTCTCTCTCTCTCTCACACACACACACACATACACACACACACGTATATATGTGTATATATATATATATATATATATATATATATATATATATATATATATATATATATATATATATATATACATATATATATATAATTACACACACACACACAGCAAATGCACACACATATACACATATATAAACACTTATGCACGCTCATATATACACACATACACGCACACACATGCAGGCACATATATATATATACACACACGCACACATACACGCACATATACGTTGAATACACAGTGAATACCGGCTCTGTGCCTAAGGAGTTACTAAAGCAGTTGGTAATCCCGCATACCCGCGTTAACACATCTCCAGGTGATTTGGCAGCAGACCGCCTTGCGTTGGTTTTGTACGAAATGGTATGGATGCCGGTTGTTCAGAAAGCAATGGCAAACTATTGACCATAAACTTGCCAAGAGATCACAACAGCAACACATGCTGGTGTTGACTGCGACGTCCTCTAAAGGATATGCAACTAACATTTTTAACACTGTTAATACACACAAATGTATATGCACATACACATACATACACGCACACATATACACACAAACACATACAAACACACACACACAGGGATGTGAACAGCAAGGAAGCGTCAAAGATATACGCACGCACGCTTGCGCACACACACTGACACAGACGTAACGGGGAGTGAGCAGCAAGGAAATAATAAATAAGAGATAAGACATACAGGAGGCGGCTTGTCGCCCTCTCACCTCTCCCGGCACTATGTACCGCCCATCACCTTAATTCTTAACACTGCTTGCCACAGGTGGCTGATATTTTGACCCGCTTTATCTCCAGCTGCCGGTACGTGCATTTGTCATGTTTCTTGTGATTGCTACGCGACTCTGGTCACACGCAGCTGGTATTTTAGCGTTGCAACTCTGCGGGTTAGTTTGGTCTGGTGGATGGGTTAGTGGGTGGATGGGTTAGTTGATCGGTGGGTTGGTTGGTGAGTGGGTGGGTTTGTTTGAGAGTCGGTGTTGTAGAGTGGGTGTGTTGGGTTTGCTGGCTAGTTGGTAGTGAATACTACCTTTAGCAGAAGCTGGACGACCAGCTGTCTCACTTGGTTGATTAATACCAAGTATTCTTCGCAGACACCGCATATGAAAGCTGTTTAAACGTGTCTCTTGGTGTGAGTAAGTTGTCCAGGTTTCACTGCCATAAAGAAGAGTACTAAGGACACAGGCTTGGTAGACGAGGACGTTTGTTATATACATATATAATTTGTTGTTATATATATATATATATATATATATATGTGTGTGTGTGTGTGTGTGTGTGTGTATGTATAATTAATAAAATAATTGAACCCGGTCGCTTTTAGTTGTTTCCTTAAGTAGCAAGACAAAATCACAAATACTGAAGTATTGGAAAGATCAGGTTGTGTGACGGTGTGTTCCATGCTCAGTCTTCGTAGACTTAGATGGATAGGACATGTTAGGAGGATGGATGATGGTAGAACACCAAAGGACATATTTTTTGGTGAATTACAGATGGGTAGGAAATCTCAAGGTCGGCCTCTACTTCGATACAAAGATGTGTGTAAGCGGGACATGATTGATACAGGCATTGATAATGCACATTGGGAGCAAGTCGCCGCTGAACGTGTTGCAAGGAGGGCAACTATCAGAAATGGTATAAAGACAAAGGAGAAAATGATTGCAGATAAAGCACACACACAGCGTGAGAGACGTAAGATGGTGCATGATGATGGAAATGACCATGTTTTCACTTGCATCCACTGTGGACAAATATTTGCAGCGCGAATTGGCCTTATCAGCCACACTCTCCACCGCCATGGGTCGTAGTTATTAAGCCTTTTTGAAGCACAATGTACCAAACTATCGTCTGTTAAGACGGAAAGGTGCCAATGTAATATATATACAAAGAAACCTGAATAGAATTTAAGGATTTAACGTCAATACTAATAAACATAATCAGACTTGGTTGATTCAACACATTTATGGGACACGAGACACTGCCCATACAACAGGTTGTTTAATAGACAAAGAGTTCATGTGATTACCGTCGTTTGGGAATGGATTCGATAATTAACGATAGGTGTCTGAAGGGTTAAAATGATAATTCACAAACCACGGAATAGTATACCATTCGAGTGGGGCACACAGACATACAATAAATAACTACGTCACACATGCAAGAAACAATATACTACCTTACAAATACAAACAAGAAAACAGCTACGTCATACAGACACACAAGAAACAACAACATCACACAGACTCACAAGAAATAACATTTTACAGACATACCAGGAACAACTATATCACACAGCCATACAATGAACAACAATATCACACATATATACAAGTAAACAACTACGTCATACAGACACACAAGAAACGATAACATCACACAGACATAACAAGAATATCAGGGTTGGAACTAACACTGTCACGAGACAATTTGTGTCTAGAAATGTGGCAGTGAGTTGTCTCGAACAGACGAGTTCAGCACCATCTTAAGACGCCCTAACCCATGACGACGACGACGTAACGATAACGATGATGTTGATGACGATGACGACAGTGGAGACAATGATGATAATGATGATGATGATGACGATTGTGATGATGATGATGAAGATGATGATGATGATGATGATGATGATGGTTGGTGGTAGTGGTGGTGGTGGTAGTGGTGGTGGTGGTGGTGATGATGTTCATGACGATGATGATGATGATGACGATGATGATAATGATGATGATGATGATGGTGGTGGTGGTGGTGGTGGTGGTGGTGGTGGTGGTGGCGGCGGCGGCGGTGGTGGTGGTGGTGGTGGTGATGATGTCATGACGATGATGATAATGAGGTGACACGATGATGATGATGATGCTTATGATGACGACGACGACGACGACGGCGGCGGCGGCGACGCCGGCGGCGGCGAGGGGGGCGGCGGCGGATGATGATGATGATGATGATGATGATGATGTGATGATGATGATGATGATGATGGTGGTGGTGTGGTGGTGGTGGTGGTGGTGGTGGGTGGTGGTGGTGGTGGTGGTGGTGGTGGTGATGATGTTGATGACGATGATGATAATGAGGTTGACAACGATGATGGTGATGATGCTTATGATGACGACGACGACGACGACGGCGGCGGCGGCGGTGGCGGCGGCGGCAACGGCGGCGGCGGCGGTGGCGGCGGCGGCTGCGGCGGCGGATGATGGTGATGGTGATGGTGATGGTGATGGTGGTGGTGGTGGTGGTGGTGGTGGTGATGATGATGATGATGATGATGATGATGATGATGATGATGATGATGATGAATAGGTTAACGACGACTATGATAAGTATGATAAAGTTTACTATAGGAGGCAGAGTAATTTCAAGACCAGACGACGTCAGCGCAAGGCCTTTCGCACTGGTTGACCCGACGATGTTGAGGTCTCGCGACTGTGGGGAGGCAAGGTCAGACCACTTCAACACCACATCTTCCAACTGTCTAACATGATGATGATGTGGGTGATGATTATTATGATCATGAGACTAGGGCTCAGTGACTTGACCTGACAAGACCACCGCAACACTTATCTCTGACGACGAGATGAGGCGACAGTGGAATCACAAGAGCAGACAATTCAAGGCCACGTTTTGACCTAATCGACCTGGTGATGTTGACATGAAAGCATGGTCTAGCTAACAAGCCAGCAGGGATTTGAACTCACCCAAATAAAACTTAAGTTAATGCCGCCATCGCTAAGTCCAATGAACGAATCCACCTTCACAACCAGAACTCTGCCAGCGATCGTCAACACCTCACACACTCACGGTGAGCCACATATCTAAACTGTAAACACTTGCACAAATTGTCTTCTCACGCTAACTATTAATTAATTTACTTATCTTTACTAATTAAGTAATTGTTACTATATCAATATAAATGTGCCAGTATTTTTTATACAAATATTACATTTTGTGTACTGCAAAAACAAACAGATAAAATATCCATCTTTTGAAACAAGAATGAAATCACTGCCTGTGTAGACGAGATTTTCAACTTATAATATTTCAGATTTTCTTTAGATTAAGAAAATTGTAATTCCCAAACTGACACTATATCGAAATGTCTATGTAGTAAAAACAACAAGCGCACAAAGGCAGGTTAACTTATCCTATGTGTCATTGACTTGCAACAAGCTATTTCCAAGTGAAAAATTAAGATAGAGAAAAATGAGTACTGTTTTTCCTGGGACAAAATCTACACACTTAAGAATAAAGGTATGGCAGCGCTCAGTGTAGCGTGATTCGTGGGAGGGTACCTGGCCTTGCCTGGTGAGTGTGCTGTTTCAGTGTGTTTCCAGAGAGGTTTTCTCGTGTGAGGAGTGCGTGTTTCTCCCTCAGGTGCCGGAGTAAATGAGGGGTCGAGTGATTTCATCACAGGTGAAAGTAGCAACCGTAGCATGCGATATGTGAGATGTGTGTCTGTGTATAAACTGTCATTTTTCTGCCTCTTCCCCTGCCAATCTCCCGTATCTTGTATCATCGCCACTGTGCTGTGTGTAGGTGCCTACATATATACATATATACCTACATACCTTCCTACATAGCAACTTACCTGTCTACATTCCAACCTACCTATCTATATACCAACCTACCTACATACATAGCCTACTTACATACGAACCTACCTACCTACCTACCTACATACCAACCTACATATTTACATACCAACTTGCCTACCTAATACCAACCTACCTATCTATATACCAACCTACCTACCTACATACAGCCTACCTACATACCAACCTACCAACCTACCTACATACCAACCTACCTACCAACATACTAACCTACATATTTACATACCAACTTGTCTACCTCCATACCAACCTACCTACCTACATACCAGTCTATCTACATACCAACCTAACTACCTATATACAAACCTACCTATCTGCATACCAACCTGCCAACCTACATACCAACCTGCCAACCTACATACCAACATACCAACCTGCCTACATACATACCATCCTGCCAACCTACATACCAACCTATCTACATACATTCCAACCTACCAACCTGCCTGCCTACGTACCTACCTACATGTTAACCGACCTACCTATATACCAACCTACAAACCTACATACCTACTTATATTCATACCAGCCTACCTACTTATATTCATACCAGCCTACCTACCTACATACCAACCTACCAACAAACATATATATTTTTTTATATGATCCAAAAGTATCAGGATTTCCAGACCTACCTACCAGTCTACAAACCATACTGCATATATTCTTCCCTACCTACCAACTTACCAACCTACCTACCTACTAACCTACATACCTCCCTATCTTATACATGCTTAGCTACCTATCAACCTGTCTACCTATCAACTATATACTTACCTACCTACCAACCTAACAACCTATATACTTACATACCTACCACCTTAACAACCTAATACTTACCTACCTACATACCTACCTACATAACTAACCACCTACTTACCTACTTCCATATCTACATACCCACCCAGCTACCTACATACTTTCCTAATTACCTACTTAACCTACCTATCTACACACACAAACATTACGTAACACCTACCTATCTACACACACAAACATTACGTAACACCTACCTATAAACGTACGTAACTACCTACCTAACTACATACTTGCATACCAACTTAGCTACATACCTACCAACTTATAAACTTACCTACTTCGTTCCTTGGTTTGTTAAACTACATACCTACCAAAATACCTACATACGTGCATAGATACATTCCTACACACATGTATATAACTACTTTCCCAACTGTTTATTTGTCTGTCTACCTACATATAAACATATCTGTTACATAGCTACCAGTTTATCTCTCTGTCTACCTACATACAGACATATTTATGACCTATCTACCAGTTTATCTGTCTGTCTACCTACATACAAACGTATGTAATACTTAACTACCTGTTTATCTAAATGTACTGGTCTCAGTGGCTAAGGGCTTGCGAACGCGGTTTGTGAGCCTGTATACCCGGGTTCGAAATACAGCGGTGCTGGTTTTTTCGAAAAAGGTATGGGAGCCAGTCGTTCAGAAAGCAATGGCAAGCTACTGAACGTAAAATTTGCCCAGGAGTCACGAAAAGCGAAAATGCTGTGGCTGACTGCTACGTCCTGTGAAGGACATGCAATTTAATTTGTTATCTACGTACTTATGTATCTGCCGATATGCATGCATACATGAGTCTTCCTGCATACCTACCTACATGCATGCATAATTAGCTGTTTGCCTATGTATTTATCTACCTACCTACATAAATACGTATACGCCTATCTGCTTACCTACATACATACATACACATTTACCTACATATCTACCTACCTACATATATACATACACGCCTTATCTATCTACCTACCTATATAAATACAAGCATATACATGAAATAGAAAGATGGACAGAAAGAAAGAAGAAAGAAAGAAAGAAAGAAAGAAAGAAAGAAAGAAAGAAAGAAAGAAAGAAAGAAAGAAAGAAAGAAAGAAAGAAAGAAAGAAAGCAGACAGACAGGCAGGCAGGCAGGCAGCCCGCCCGCCCGCCAGGCAAGCAGGCAGGCAGGCAGGCAGGCAGGCAGCCAACCAACCAGCCAGAAAGAAAGAAAGAAAGAAAGACAGACAGACAGACAGACAGACAGACAGACAGACAGACAGACAGACAGACAGACAGACAGACAGACAGACAGAAAGAAAGAAAGAAAGAAAGAAAGAAAGAAAGAAAGAAAGAAAGAAAGAAAGAAAAGAGGGAGTGTGAAAGAGAAAGAAGAAAAAGACATCTATGAAGGAATTAAGGAAGAAAGAAACAAAAACACAAACAATGGTTCCTGTATACTGCGGGCACAGGTGACAACTGGCGAGTTATCTCACGAGCCCCAACCAAGGCCGATAATTCTGTTTTGATTAGCGGAGACAGCGGGTCACGTGCTGTGACTACATGACTGCCAGCCAGGCGGGACGTCCTTACCCTACCCGCCAGTACATGATGTGGTGGACGCTCGGAGGCCGCTATTGTTGACAGATTTGACAACATGTGATTTTCGTGGTCGGGTGGACTGTTTTACTTCATTGATTGTGTTACAGGATTCTTCTAGGATTACAACTATCAGACAACATGCTGTTACAGGTAATGATTGGCTTTCAGAGAAGGGGATCGTCGATAAGTTAACTAATTTAACGATTGAGAAGTCCTGGTTAATATCAGATATAGATAGGAGTAATCAATGTGTAATCATGTGTGTGTAGGTAGGTTGGTTGGCTGGTTGGCTGTTGGTTGGTAGATAACTTAGGTAGGTAGGCAGACAAGAAGGTAAGTAACTAGGTAGGTAGTGAGGCAAGTAGGTGGGTAGGTAGGCTGTATCGTCGTCGTATAGCTGGGTTCGATTCTCTGCGATAGCCTTAGTTGTTCGTCAGTGTACATCGAACCATTCAGTCCAACAGTGCTCAGATCCCCTCCTCGGCATCTCCCTCAACCTGTAGCGGTCGACGACACCAGTTCTGTGTTGGCTGACTGACTTGACTATTCTCTGCCAGCCCACGGAGCGCTCTTGTCTGCCTTCACCCAGGAGAGGATCCACTTTATTGCACCGAGTTTTATTCCCATTTAGCTCGGTCTCTTTCCGCAGGGCGGCCTGTCAAAAGCTTCGCACAAAGCACAATCTCCGTAGCTCCAGCGACGACCCCCAGGAGTCTCCGAGAACAATGCACTGATGAACCGAAAGACGCAGCCCGGAATCGAACCCACAGACTTCGGATCGCGAGACAGACGGCTTGACCACTTGGCCACCTTGTGTTGACTTGGTGTTCCTGAAGTCCGTTCAAGGTTGCAGATTCGCTGTCCTCACTTGATTCGTCTAATTGTCCTACCATTCTCAGGACATACACTGTATCAGCCGGGTCTATTGCTCGTCCGCTTCCACATTAGCCCGGCCCGCAAACTCATCATCATCATTATGTTCCATATCAGTCAGCGTTGGCGGTCATGTTTCGCCATCTTACACGATCACCAGAGTCGTGGATCCACTCTGTGTTCTTGTCCCGACCATGCCTTGTGGTCAAGCTATCCAGACCTATCACCTTGTTAATTTTTTTCTTACACCCGTGTCGCCGGGCACAAATATGAAGCCGATTTTTCTCAGACGTGACCTCCTCAAGG
This sequence comes from Cepaea nemoralis, assembly GCA_014155875.1. NCBI lineage: Eukaryota > Metazoa > Mollusca > Gastropoda > Stylommatophora > Helicidae > Cepaea > Cepaea nemoralis. The sequence continues at coordinate 202,236 of JACEFZ010006112.1, read as the reverse complement.
ACTCCGCCCAATGCCTTTGTACCAGCACATCTCGCCCTTCCTGGCAGTCTGCAGTTAGTTCACATAGAACCAAAGATGAAACAATGAAGGCAACCAACCCTAAGTTCAACTGTAATGTGTTACTCTATAACAATACACATTTCGTGTATATTATAACACAGTAAGTGTATGGGTGTGACTGCATGCCCTTATCTCCCGATGGACCAGATAACACCAGGTAATGACCCATATTGCTACGTCAAGCGCTCTGGCCCGCCGATATGTCTATCAGATGGTGGAGATATTTCAAGTTACTGTGTCACATTTGAGATCAGGCTGTCTGTTGTGTGGTCCTTGTTTCTTCTCATCCTTCTTCCTGGTTAGTTGTGTTACTGACATTATGTCCGCTCACGGCGAGGCTGCGACATCTTTCGACCGATTTATCCGTTTTTACAACACGTGTCTTTTCTTGTTCTTCTTGTTCTTCTTCTTGTTTTTCTTCTTGGTCTTCTTCTTGTTCTTCCTTTTGTTGTTGTTGTTGTTCTCTTCTTCTTCTTCTTCTTCTTCTTCTTCTTCTTCTTCTTCTTCTTCTTCTTCTTCTTCTTCTTCTTCTTCCTCTATTTCTTTGTCTTCTTCTTGCTATCTCTGTTTTAACGATTACGAATTCAGAAGAGTTCACTTTGTATGCACTTAATTCAGAATGAACATTTTGAACACATCAAGTGTTCAGCAGTTTTATAAACACATTTACACAAGAAATAGAACGTTGCGGTGGCAAGCCTCCATCAGCAAAGAGAAGATACTGGACAGTTTGACGTAATTGCATAGAGAAGCATCAGTATCAGACATTATTGGCAGTACGCCAGACAGGGCTTCCTGTCACATGGTCACACACAACAAGGCCACACGTCATTCGCTATATAAGAAGGTGTTTTTTTTAGTGTGCCTGCTTTGAACTTAAGCGTAGTCCGTACACGTGTTACTACTTTAAGTGCATTACAATGAATTTTGCGTGTGGATTAGCTTTCCCTATTACAAGTGTCCCACGCCATCAGGTGAACCCACTCCGACTTCTGTAGTACTTGTAATGTATGTCCCCAAGTCAAGGACGAGAAGTCGAAATTATAGTCCAACTGACCGGTGTAGGGGCTGAACCCGCTACTTCGGTATCAACACACCGGAGTTTTATAGCGAGCTATGTTATCTATTCGGCCACGCTGACCTTCAAGAAGAAGTATCTACTTGTTCTTGTGTCCGATGAAGGCTCTGTTTGTTGTAATTATATTGTGTAAAGCTGCCCCAGATTGTGTTTTCCAACTGCTCCCATTTCTACTGCTTTACAGCAATGTAGCCCTTTATATTTACATGAGCCGAGGACTGACAACGCGCGGCAGCAACCCTGGTGTTGTCACGAAGTCGTGCTTCCGGGGTCATCTGAGAGCAGACATCTGCGTCAGCAGTTGCCTGGGAACCGAGACAGATGCTGCCGCCGCCATTTTGTCGTCTTCCTTGTCGATAATTGTTGTAAGAACAATGTGTGGGCAAGTTGTGGGGGTTGTGGGTGGGTGGTCCTAACTGGGAAATGGATTAGTGGGTCTGGGGGTGGGTAGTTAGTAGTTTAGCGAAACAAGAAGGTTATCATTTACAGATGGTCAAGTTTGCGTGTTTGCTAGAAGGCATTTGGGGATTCCAGTTAATTAATTAGTCAACACATCATCCTCGTTACATATCGAACCATCAGTCCTTAATTGCTTAGATCCTCTCCTGAGTATCTCCCTCAGAGTGTAGCGGACGACGATACCAGTTATGTATTGGTGGACTGTTCATCTCTGGCCTCCCACTTGGCGCTTGACCCCGTTTCAGGTGATGTTCTTGCATTCTGGTCAAAGTTTGCAGAATCACATCCATATCTTAAGTCGTGTACTCGTCCTGCCTCCATGAGAGCGTTCATGGTGTTAGCATGGTCCATTGCTTGTCCTGCCTCCATGAGAGCGTTCATGGTGTTAGCCTGGTCCATTGCTTGTTGTCGTAGTAATCCTTTATTACTTTAGTGTCGTCCCTGGAGTGAGGGGAATCAACACCCACATTTTTATTAACCCAATATTATTATCCTAGAGAAACCACCAGAATCCGTCCACAAAACTCCTTCAGTCTGTAGACACCCCTTTTAGTACTCTCACTCACCCCTGGATCATGCCCCCTCTCATTCCTCCCCAACACAACATACCCAAAAACTATAGCTTTAACAAATAAATACAACAAATAATTTATTTGAACACAGAGTATATGTGTGAGAAGTGTGTGTGTAATGTGTAGAATGTGTGTCGAATATGCTAATGTGTATGTAGAATCAGACCAGTGATCAGGAGCCAAGTCAGATCATCATCATAGCAAGGGTACGCCACAGCATGATAGCTTAGCACATGAAGACCTCACCCATTGATGCGTCTCTTCTTCCAGACGTTGACTTTCTCCGGTATCTACTGGGTCGACTAGATGCATGATCCTCCGAAAATAGTTATCGTTTAACATTAATCATGGACCTGTCACTCATGGTAAAGACTAAGGTCCCTATGACTCAGATAAGTACGGATCTCTGTACCGTGAAAACTAGGTTTCAATGTCACAGGTCTCACACTTGTTCTAATCCATTGTTCTAGATTGTCACACACAAACGGTTCTAAAGTACTTCTTCACTGGACTAAATTATTCCACGAGAACGCCATGTTCGATGTTCTTTTCTACTCACTAGTATTCAGTGGTATGTGGTGAAGAAACGAGTATCACCCAGCCTGGGTGAATCCCTATTGCAAAAGAATCGTTTATAATGTTTTTCTCAACTGAGCCAGGTTCGTATGGGCCCTCTGGATTCTAGGCCCAGCATAAACAGTGCTGACTACACTTTCCTCTGTGTATTTATTCATCTTATAAAATAAAGTGAATGTTCATTTGATGTTCTTCTTAATCAGAGTAGAACTCCATCAAACCCAGTGTAGAGCTTCCTTGTAACTGTCAGGGAATCTGTTAGAGAAAGAGAACACACCTGGTGAAGGCCGCCTGATACTGATCCCTACTAGCTGAGTGTAGGCCTACGGCCTCGCTCAGATATTTATCAGCAACCTAAACTCTGTCATGGATCAGAGTGGCTCATCACCTCAATCTGAATCAGGTTAAGACAAGGAAAGACCAATAGACAGAGTGCAGAACCCCAGTCGACACCCCACCTACACTATTCTCACTAGCAGAGCTAATTATTACCCCACTACTCTATTCTCAACTAGCAGAGCTAATTATTTCCTCACCCTAGTTAGTTTTAACAAGGCTACTGCCCATATTAATTATGCCTAAATACACTATATGGAGTACCTTATGAAACACCGCATTACTCCTGGATGGCCTCTACAATTTGCCATAAAGACACATGTTATTTAACTTTAAGTAAATCTAAACACGGTAGATGCTCTCCGAATTCATAACTGCGGTAACGAAACACGTCAACCCAAGTCAACTTTCTTGTCTACGCTAACTGTAAACAAGTCACTGTTTTTGTCAAACAGCCTTGGATTGTTTTAGTGACGTTCTTTAATGTCACCACAGGTGGTCCCCAAGAGCACACAATCGGCTTTTCAATTTCACCAGAATACTGATCTCCCCCTTTCTTCAATTGACGCCAAAGTCTTCTCCCTTGATCGTCAACACAGGTGTCTCCAAGGGTAGACAATCAATCATCCAATGTCACGAGAGTAGTTTCCCCGTTTGTTTTTTTCTCAACAACAGCCCCCGTCTCTCTTTGATCCTGCTGGTCGGCAAAATAACCTCAACATTTTCCGTCCACCAGGGAATTCTCAAGGACGGCGGTGCCGTTTCATCTCCCTGCCACTCGTAGTAAACAACTGCAGCTGGTAATACAGCCTGTCGCTGTTATTTTTATCATCTTACCGCTAATAACAGTGGTTTTTCGTGACACTTGTCCTGCCTCCATGAGAGCGTTCATGGTGTCAGCCTGGTCCATTGCTTGTCCTGCCTCCACGAGAGCGTTCATGGTGTTAGCCTGGTCCATTGCTTGTCCTGCCTCCATGAGAGCGTTCATGGTGTCAGCCTGGTCCATTGCTTGTCCTGCCTCCACGAGAGCGTTCATGGTGTTAGCCTGGTCCATTGCTTGTCCTGCCTCCATGAGAGCGTTCATGGTGTCAGCCTGGTCCATTGCTTGTCCTGCCTCCATGAGAGCGTTCATGGTGTTAGCCTGATCCATTGCTTGTCCTGCCTCCATGAGAGCGTTCATGGTGTCAGCCTGGTCCATTGCTCGTGCTGCCTCAATGAGAGCGTTCATGGTGTCAGCGTGGTCCATTGCTAGTGCTGCCTCAATGAGAGCGTTCATGGTGTCAGCCTGGTAAATTGCTAGTGCTGCCTCCATGAGAGCATTCATGGTGTCAGCGTGGTCCATTGCTCGTGCTACCTCAATGAGAGCGTTCATGGTGTCAGCCTGGTCCATTGCTCGTGTTGCCTCAATGAGAGCGTTCATGGTGTCAACCTTGTCCATTTCTAGTCCCGCCTCCATGAGAGAGTTCATGGTGTCAGCCTGGTCCATTGCTCGTGCTGCCTCAATGAAGCGTTCATGGTGTTAGCCTGGTCCATTGCTCGTGCTGCCTCAATGAAGCGTTCATTGTGTCAGCCTGGTCCATTGCTCGTCCACTCCCTGAGAGCGTTCATTGTGTCAGCCTGATCCATTGCTCGTCCGCTCCCTGCAGCAGCCATGCCTGCAAGTCTGTCTGCTCATTTGTTTCCTCATATAGCTGCATGTCCCTGGCAGTAAGTGGTCATGGAGGTCGGTAGATGGTGTCAGAAAACGGTGAGGGTCATTGGGCAACAACTCCAGGACATACATGTTAGTATCTAGGGACAGACCATCTAGGGACAGAACATCCAGGGACAGACCATCTAGGGACAGAACATCCAGGGACAGTCAGTCAAGGGACAGACCATCCAGGGACAGACCATCTAGGGACAGAACATCAAGGGACAGTCAGTCTAGGGACAGACCATCGAGGGACAGACCATCTAGGGACAGTCAGTCTAGGGACAGACCATCCAGGGACAGACAATTTAGGGACAGATCATCTAGGGACAGACCATCTAGTAACAGACCATCTAGGGACAGACCATCTAGGGAGAGACCATCTAGGGACAAATTATCTAGGAGACAGACCATCTAGGGACAGACCATCTAGGGACAGACCATCTAGGGACAGACCATCTAGGGATAGACTATCTAGGGGCAGATCATCTAGGGACAGACCATCCAGGGACAGACCACCTAGGGACAGACCATCTAGGGACAGACTATCTCGGGACAGACCATCTAGGGACAGACCATTTAGTGGCAGATTATCTAGGGACACATCATCGAGGAACAGGCCATCTAGGGCTAAACCATCTAGGGACAGACTATCTATGGACAGAACATCCAGGGACAGTCAGTCTAGGGACAGACCATCCAGGGACAGACCATCTAGGGACAGACCATCTAGGGACAGACCATCCAGGGACAGACCATCTAGGGACAGATCATATAGGAACAGACAATCTAGGGACAAACCATGTAGGGACAGACAATTTAGGGGCAGATCATCTAGGACATATCATTGAGGAACAGGCTATCTAGGGACAGACCATCTAGGGACAGACTATCTAGGAACAGACCATCTAGAGATTGACCATCTAGGGACAGACTATCTATTGACAGAACATCCAGGGACAGTCAGTTTAGGGACAGACCATCTATGGACAGACCGTCCAGGGACAGTCAGTCTAGGAACAGAACATCTAGGGACATATCATCTAGGGACATGGACAGACCATCTAGGGACAGACCATCTAGGGACAGATAATCTAGGGACAGATCATATAGGGACAGATCATCTAGGGGCAGACTATCTAGGAACAGACCATTTAAGGACAGATCATCCAGGGACAGACCATCTAGGGACAGATCATCTAGGGACAGACCATCTAGGGACAGACCATCCAGGGACAGGTTATCTATGGACAGACCATTTAGGGGCAGATCATCTAGGGACACATCATCGAGGAGCAGGCCATCTAGGGCTAGACCATCCAGGGACAGACTATCTATGGACAGAACATCCAGGGACAGTCAGTCTAGGGACAGTCCATCCATGGACAGACCATCTAGGGACAGACCATCTAGGGACAGACCATCTAGGGACAGACCATCTAGGGACAGAACATTATGGGCAGATCATCTAGGGACATATCATTGAGGAACAGGCCATCTAGGGACAGACCATCAAAAGACAGGCTATCTATGGACAGACCATTTAGGGGCAGATCATCTAGGGACACATCATCGAGGAGCAGACCATCTAAGCCTAGACCATCTAGGGACAGACTATCTATGGACAGAACATAAAGGGACAGTCAGTCTAGGGACAGACCATCCAGGGCCAGACCATATAGGGACAGACCATCTAGGGACAGACCATCTAGGGACAGACCATTTAGGGGCAGATCATCTAGGGACATATCATTGAGGAACAGGTCATCTAGCGACAGACCATCTTGGGACAGACTATCCAGAAACAGACCATCTAGGGATTGACCATCAAGGGACAGACTATCTATGGACAGAACATCCAGGGACAGTCAGTCTAGGGACAGACCATCCAGGGACAGACCATCTAGGGACAGACTATCTATGGACAGAACATCCAGGGACAGTCAGTCTAGGGACAGACCATCCAGGGACAGACCATCTAGGGATAGACCATCTAGGGACAGACCATCTAGGGACAGACCATTTAGGGGCAGATCATCTAGGGACATATCATTGAGGAACAGGTAATCTTGCGACAGACAATCTTGGGACAGACTATCCAGAAACAGACCATCTAGGGATTGACCATCAAGGGACAGACTATCTATGGACAGAACATCCAGGGACAGTCAGTTTAGGGACAGACCATCTATGGACAGACCGTCCAGGGACAGTCAGTCTAGGGACAGACCATCTATGGACAGACCATCTATGGACAGACCATCTAGGGACAGACCATCTAGGGACAGATAATCTAGAGACAGATCATCTAGGGACAGACATCTAGGGGCAGACCATCTAGGGACAGAACATTTAGGGACAGATCATCCAGGGACAGACCATCTAGGGACAGATCATCTAGGGATAGACCATCTAGGGACAGATCATCTAGGGACAGACCATCTAGGGACAGACCATCTAGGGACAGACAATTCAGTTACAGATCATTTAGGGACAGACCATCTAGGGACAGACTGTCTAGGAACAGACCATCTAGGGACAGACTGTCTAGGGACAAACCATCTAGGGACAGACCATTTAGGGACAGATCATCTAGGGATAGACCATCTAGGGATAGACCATCCAGGGACAGACCATCTACGGACATATCATCTAGGGACAGACCATCTAGGGACAGACCATTTAGGGGCAGATCATCTAGGGAGAGACCATTCAGGGACAGATCATCTAAGGACAGACTATCTAGGAACAGACCATCTAGGGACAGACCATTTAGGGACAGATCATTTAGGGACAGACCATCTAGGGACAGACCATCTAGGGACAGACTATCTAGGGACAGACCATCTAGGGACAGACCATTTAGGGACAGATCATCTAGGGTCAGACCATCTAGGGACAGACTGTCTAGGGACAGACCATCTAGGGACAGACCATTTAGGGACAGATCATCTAGGGACAGACCATATAGGGACAGACCTTCCAGAGACAGACCATCTAGGGACAGATCATCTAGAGACAGACCATCTAGGGACAGACCATTTAGGGGCAGATCATCTAGGGACATATCATTGAGGAACAGGCCATCTAGGGACAGACCATCTAGGGACAGACCATTTAGGGACAGATCATCTAGGGTCAGACCATATAGGGACAGATTGTCTAGGGACAGACCATCTAGGGACAGACCATTTAGGGACAGATCATCTAGGGACAGACCATCTAGGGACAGACCATCAAGGGACAGACCATCTAGGGACATATCATCTTGGGACAGACCATCTAGGGACAGACAATCTAGGGACAGACCGTCTGGGGACAGACCATCTAGGGACAGACCATCTAGGGACAGACCATTTAGGGACAGATCATCTAGGGACAGACCATATAGGGACAGACCGTCCAGAGACAGACCATCTAGGGACAGACCATCTAGGGACAGACAATCTATGGACAGGCCATCTAGGGACAGACCATTTAGGAACAGATCATCTAGGGTCAGACCTTCTAGGGACAGACTGTCTAGGGACAGACCATCTAGGGACAGACCATTTAGGGACAGACCATCTAGGGACAGACCATCTAGGAACAGACCATCTAGAGATTGACCATCTAGGGACAGACTATCTATTGACAGAACATCCAGGGACAGTCAGTTTAGGGACAGACCATCTATGGACAGACCGTCCAGGGACAGTCAGTCTAGGAACAGAACATCTAGGGACATATCATCTAATGACATGGACAGACCATCTAGGGACAGACCATCTAAGGACAGATAATCTAGAGACAGACCATCTAGGGACAGACCATCTAGGGACAGACCATTTAGGGACAGATCTTCTACGGACAGACCATATAGGGACAGACCGTCCAGAGACAGACCATCTAGGGACAGATCATCTATGCACAGACCATCTAGGGACAGACCGTCTAGGGACAGACCATTTAGGGGCAGATCATCTAGGGACATATCATTGAGGAACAGGCCATCTAGGGACAGACCATCTAGGGACAGACTATCCAGGAACAGACCATCTATGGACTTACCATCAAGGGACAGACCATCTAGGGACCTATCATCTATGGACAGACCTTCTAGGGACATATCATCTAGGGACAAACCATATAGAGACAGACCATCTAGGCACAGACCATCTAGGGACAGATCATCTGGGACAGTTCAACTAGGGACAGACCATCTAGGGACATACCATCTAGGGACAGACAATTTAATTACAGATCATCTAGGGACAGACCATCTAGGGCAGTCTGTCTAGGAACAGACCATCTAGGGACAGGCTGTCTAGGGACAGACCATCTAAGGACAGACCATTTAGGGACAGATCATCTAGGGACAGACCATCTAGGGACAGACCATCCAGGGACAGACCATCTAGGGACAGACCATCTAGGGACAGACCATTTAGGGACATATCATCTAGGGACAGACCATCTAGGGACAGACCATCTAGGGACAGATCATCTGGGACAGTTCAACTAGGGACAGACCATCTAGGGACAGACCATCTAGGGACAGACAATTTAATTGCAGATCATCTAGGGACAGACCATCTAGGGCAGTCTGTCTAGGAACAGACCATCTAGGGACAGACTGTCTAGGGACAGACCATCTAAGGACAGACCATTTAGGGACAGATCATCTAGGGACAGACCATCTAGGGACAGACCATCCAGGGACAGACCATCTAGGGACAGACCATCTAGGGACAGACCATTTAGGGACAGATCATCTAGGGACAGACCATCTAGGGACAGACCATCTAGGGACAGACTATCTAGGGACAGACCATCTAGGGACAGACCATCTAGGGACAGACCATCTAGGGACAGACTATCTAGGGACAGACCATCTAGGGACAGACCATTTATGGACAGATCCTCTAGGGTCAGACCATCTAGGGACCGACTGTCTAGGAACAGACCATCTAGGGACAGACTGTCTAGGGACAGACCGTCTAGAGACAGACCATTTAGGGACAGATCATCTAGGGACAGACCATCTAGGGACAGACCATCCAGGGACAGTCCATCTAGGGACATATCATCTAGGGACAGACATTTAGGGACAGATCATCTAGGGACAGACCATCTAGGGACAGACCATCTAGGGACAGACCATGTAGGGACAGATCATCTAAGGACAGACCATCCAGGGACAAACCATCGAGGGACATATCATCTATGGACAGACCATCTAGGGACAGACCATCTAGGGACAGACCATTTAGGGACAGATCATCTAGGGGCAGACCATCTAATGACAGACCATCTAATGACAGACTATCTAGGGACAGACCATCTAGGTAGTGGCCATCTATGGACAGACCATCTAGGGACACATCATCTAGGGACAGACCATATAGGGGCAGACCATCTAGGGACAGATTATCTAGGGACAGACCACTTAACGAGCAAAGAGGATACACTATCTGGGCCAAGTCTTCACTGAATGGTCTACAATAACATCTTGCTCCTCTGATTCACCTCTGGTTCACCTCTCTCTCTCTGTAGTGGTATAGTGTTCATCTGCTAAAACGCAAATTGTCTATTGTCTGCATGTGAAAGTAAGAAAGCAAGGTACCTGGCAACTCAATCTCGTTACATCGTGACCTAGGGTCTGTGTTGGTGGGTGGGTGGAAGGTAGTGTTTTGTTGCGAAAAAGAGAGAGAGAGAGAGAGAGAGAGAGAGAGAGAGAGAGAGAGAGAGAGAGAGAGAGAGAGAGAGAGAGAGACCGTCCCTGTGGCTTATGGACAGACAGCTTCACAACTCCCCGACACACCGAGTCCAGGGTTCGAAATCAGCTGAGGGCGATTTGGAAGCAGGCGGAATTGCGTCGATATCCCTGGAATGAGGCGTCGATCGTTCAGAAAGTATGGCAAACTACTGAACTACCATTTTCTAGTACGTCACAAACAGCCAATAAATGGTGGTATTGACTGCAGCGACCTGTAAAGGAGATGAAGACTACATATTCATTAACTCGGGAGGAGGTCACCACGAGAGCGGAGTAGGAATTTTAGTAAACAGGAACTTGTAGAAAAATATTACTGGATTCTGGCCCATTTAGATAAAATGATACTACTCAAAATTAAGGCAAGATCTTTCGGCATATTAATTCTTCAGACGTATGCTCCAACGACAGATTATACTGATGAAGAGCTAGAAGAATATTATGAGGACCTACAACAAACACTGAAATTTGTAAAATCATCAGAGATCCTAATTGTCACTAAATATAAGCAGATAGTAGGGCAACAAGGTATGGGAAACAGAAACGACAGAGGAATCCGGCTGATACAGTTTTGCGAAGAAAATCTTATTTTTATATGTAACACATTTTCCCAACATAACCCTAGGAAACTGTATACGTGGAAAAGCCCTGGAGATAGAACGAGAAACCAAACTGACTACATCACGATTAGAAATAGATTTAAAAACAATGTTAAAAATGCCAAAACATACCCTGGTGCTGATATCAACTCTGACCATAATCCTGTAGTTTTAAAATTACAAATAAAGCTTAAAAACCCAGGAATAAGGAAATCGAAGACACCTCAAGTAGATATAGCAGCATTGAAACAACCAGAAATAAGTCAACTATACCTAGTTGAAGTCGAAAATAGATATGATGGGCTAATCATTGAAAGTATGGAACAATATAGACGTGAAAATCCCGAGGATAAAATTAATACAAAATGGGAAAGTGTAAAAACTAGCATACAGATTGCAAATAACACCTGCCAGTGAATGTAAATAAGAAAAATGCAATTATGGATAACCGACTAAATCTTGAGCAAAATGACTCAAAGAAAGAAAGAAAAGAACACTCCAGAGTATATATTAATAGACAGAGAAATTCGTCACATGTGCAGAGTTGCCACAGAAGAGTGGTTGCAGAAAAAAAAAAACACAAAGAAATAGAGGATCTAGAAATAAAATACAACTAGAAATAAGTGCATGAAAATATAAAAATATTTACAAAAAAGAAAAATAATATAATAGGAAATAGTTGTATCAGAGGGAAAGATACAGAAACTATAATTCATAATACCGACATAATAAAAAGACGGACAGAATACACAACAGCGTTATTCTGGGACAGAAAGGTAAATAAACCAACATTGTATGATACTCATGAGAAGTATACACAGACTTACATCTTTGCTTTATTGACTACACAAAGGCTTTCGATAAAGTAAGACATGTCAACACGATGGAGATACATGCACATCTACAAGTTGATGGGAAAGATTTTAGACTCATAAAAACATATATTGGAATCAAAAAGCTGCCATAAAGATTGATAATGAAGTAGGTCAATAACAGGGATGTGTAATGTCTCCAGATAGTTTTTTCCCTGTACAGTGAAAATATATTCAGAAATGTTAACTGTATGAAAGTAATCATTATTGGGGGACATAACATAAATAATATTAAATATGCAGATGATACAGTATTGATTGCAGACAATGAACAGGATCTGCAACATTTAGTAGATGCGATTGTTGCACACAGTGAACAACTTGTTTTAGAATTAAATTGTAAGAAGAGACAGATTATGGTCGTCACTAGGAAGAGCGAAATACCACAATGTAATATACAGGTAGATGGGAATACTCTTAAACTAGTGAATCGGTACACTTATCACGGAACAGTCATAACATCTGATGGGAGATGCCTTGAGGAGATTAGGACACGAACTGCCATGGCAAAGGCAGCCTTTTGCAGGATGAAAAGCATACTGACCTATAAAATGATGTCATTTGAAACGAGAAAAAGAGTGTTCAGGTGCTACATAGAACATGTGCATTTGTATGGGTGTGAGGCCGAAAAACATCTGATGGTTGTGGAAATGTGGTTTCTGAGGAAAATGCGAAGAAAGCCATGGACAGACATAAAAACCAATGACCAAGAACTACAGGAGACAAATGAAAATCGAAAATTGATTAGAGAAATTAGACGTAGACAATCAAAACTTTTTGAACATGTTATAAGAAGAAATGAATTGAAGAACTTAGTGACAACTGGCAAGATCGAAGGGAACAGACCAAGGGAAAGACCGAGATGTAAATGCCTGGATGGCTTGGCCACATGGCATGGTCAAGACAGGAACGCTGAGCTAATCCACGACTCTGGTGATCGAGTGAAATGGCGAGTCATGACCATCCACGCTTTCCGGCATGACACATTTTATATATATATATATATATATATATATATATATATATATATATATATATATATATATATATATATATATATATATATATATATATATATATATGCGTGTGTGTGTGTATGTGCGTGCGTGCGTGCCGGTCTCCCTGATCTAGGAGTTACATGACTTTCTCCGTAATCCCTATGGTCTCATGAGTAACGTGACGTGCGCGAGAATTGGTAGCGGTTCTCTTCGCGTCAGTAACTTACGGGGTATGTGAGCCGGTCGCTCAGAAATCAATGGCAAACTACTGAGCATAATCTTGCCAAGGAAATCAACAATCAGCTGAAAGATGCTGATGTTGACAGCGATGTCCTGTAAAGGATATGCCAATATATATATATATATATATATATATATATATATATATATATATATATATATATATATATATATATATATATATATATATATATATATATATAAAAGGCCATGTCTGTCTGTCTGTAAGTATGTATGTATGTAAGTATGTATGTATGTTATGCGTTCGCGAACGGTCCATCCGATTTAGATGAAATTTTCTATACGTCTTCTTCTCATGCTGCCAACTGTCATAGTTTGTCTCCTACCCCCTCCTCCTCCCTCCTCCTCCTCCCCCTCCTCTCTTCCTCCTCCTCCCCCTCCTCCTCCTCCCCTCCCCTCCTCCTCCTCCCCCTCCTCCTCCCCCCACCTCCCCTCCTCCTCCTCCTCCCCCTCTTCCTCCCTTCTTCTCCTCCCTCCTCCTCCCTCCTCCTCCCCCTACTTTCCTCTCCTCCTCCTATCCCCTCCTCCTCCCCATCCTCCCCCTCCTCCTCCTCCTCCTCCTTCTTTTTCTTCTGCTGCGTTATAATATATAATGATAAAATCTTTAAGGCATTTTCAAAGTTTTCATAAACATAATGCATTTATTTTAAATACGTGAAAATTTTCTAACTCATCTTTTTATGTTTCTTCGACATCTATACAGTCATCCCAGCGTTTATTGGGATTTCATGATATCTTGGTAAGTTTACGTTCAGTAGTTTCAGATTGCCCTATTTAGTTATTGGGATGAAGATTGTTCTCTTCCAATCTGTTCGCCATATTTCCGGGAAAGGGAACTGGAGCTTATATGACTACTTATATGAATTAAATGAGACGCTCCCTTACCAATAATGACTGGGCGAAGTCGGGCCGGGTCGTCTTTTTTGGGAACGGGAACGGGAGCAGGTGCCGAATAACTCCACTCTTGATTTCAAACTCTTCAGAAGTTGCACCATCAAACTTGATTATACCCTTCATGTCTGTGTGGAACGATTCCACAATGGACATAAGAGTTGGTGGGCAGCCAATCTTCTTTAGTGCCTTGAACAGACCCTCACGACTGACTCACAGTTTTTGTCTTTAGGATGTTAATATATAAGCCACATTCTGCACCATGCCTATTTACTTGTTCCACTAGCTTTTGTAACAATCGTCCTCTAGTCTCTACTTCTTTCTTCTCTTTCTGTGAGCGCCAAACAATACTACGTGTGTTTATTTATGTAACTGCAGGAACAAGTGTACTTCTACGCATGACCACTTATTCATGCAGCGAGGCGCTGTCGTCATTTGGAGGTGACAGGTTCGAATCCCGGTCTGTAACTATAGCTTTCAAATTGTATGTTGTCTAGTGCGTCCTCTAGTCTCTACTTCCTTCTACCCCTTCTGTGAGCGCCTAACAATACTGTGTGTGTTTATTTATATAGATATAAAAAGAGGAGTACGGCAGGGTTACGTGTTGTCCCAAGCCTCTTCAAACTATACACAGAAAGAATTTTTTTTTAAAGTCGAAATGCCTGGACTTAACATCAATGGAAGAATCATAATCAATCTTAGATATGCTGACGATACCATGTCAGAGCGAGCAAGATATACAAAACCTAGTGAAATAAGTAAATAGGCATAGTGCAGAATGTGGCTTAGATATTATATTAACATCCTAAAGACAAAACTATGATAATTAGCAATGAAAAGGAAAGGTCATCAAAGGTCATCGCAGTAAACGGAGGAGATAATAAAACAAGTAACAAGTTTCTCCTATCTTGGACATGTAATAACAGATGATGGCAGAAGTGAAATAAAAATCAAAAAGAGAATAGTAATGGCCAAAAATGCTTTAAACAGCATGAAATCAGTATTAACATCTATTGAGATTAACAACGCACTAAAAATGAGAATTGTCAAACGCTACGTATATTCAACGCTACTGTATGGCGCGGAAGCCTGGACATTGAACAAGCAACTAGAAAGCCAAATAGAGGCCCTGAAGATGTGGATATACAAAACAATATATCGTACTTCATGGAAACAGAAGCAATCAACTATAGAGGTTCAAGATAAACTGGGAATGAAAAGACAGTTGATGAAAGAAATATAAAAAGAGGCAAGTGAAATATTTCGGCCATGTTAAAAGACAACGCACTCTTATAAAAACCATACTGGAGGTCAAGATTGAGGGCAAGTGGTAGACAATGATACAAGTGGGAAGATGTCGGATACGTATGTGATTGATGGCTCAACCCCACAGAGATAAATGATGAAAAATCATTTTTCCCAATGTGATCCTGCCCGTTTAATTAATTTAGCTGTACTGACTCAATTGTTGAGACCAGAAATAGAGTTTTGGAGAACCAAGGAATACCTTGAGGAAATACTGAAAAAGTTGTACTCCCTTTTATACCCAATTTATTCCTTAAGTGGTTCCTTGCCTCTCCTCTACCAACTAATTAATTCTATCTAGGGTAATTTAAAACAATTTGACTATGACAAGTAAAATACAATCAATACATGACATGACCTCAGTTTTTATGATTTAATAAACACAAATATGGATTTTGTAAATTGCATTCAAAATTACAATTTCCTGTCATAAAATAAGGACATATACATATACATTGAATATTACAGAATTGATGTGCCCATGATAAGGTAGATATTAACAGTTTAGATTTTTCGCAGTGGCATGTAATGCTAATCTTTTACTGGCCTGGAGGATCTGAAAAAAAGAACTGTCTGCAATCAGGATTCTCCACTTCCAGCTTTGGGAATCACTCTGGCAATCATCAATTGTATTATTATTGTTCCTGGGCGTAGTAGAACATAAGTTGGCTCTTGGTTTTATTCCCTTTGTTTTGGCAGGGAAAGGTTAAATAAAGATTACCTCTCCTATGAGACAAATGGAATGGGTGCAGGTAGATAAGGTTCTGCGCTACTCTATCAAGGGCATCACTCAACCATGTGCTCACTCAACAGGTGCTGCATTCAATCTTCACCAAGTCAGGTCTGGATTGACATGAATAAGACCACTACCTGAAATTCCATCAATCACATAATTCTAATAATATCAGAAATATGACATTAGAATTTACATGTAAAACCTAAGAATATAACCAGTGAAAACAATAAAATGAATCCTGTTCTTAGAGAAAATAAACAGGGAAGAAAGATAGTCTTGGTGTTCCCAATTGGTTATCACCAACACAGTTGTTTGCTCTCAATCCAATCTTCCACTATCAAGTGTTCAAGGTTTAACTAGCAGATGTGCAGTTTCATCATCACCTATGCCTGTCCTCAGGTTTATAGAAGTAATACCTTGAGTGATTGGGAATTTAACAATTATGTTGACCATTCTCTTCTGTATCTAGTTTTGTTCTCTACTTCATCTTTTCCTATTCAAGAAAAAGGGTCTTATACATTAAGAGCTTTTAAAAATCAGTTCCCATTTCCATGAGTATTTGCTTATAAACAAGATAAGTACATTCTGGTATTATTCTTGTATAGCATTCAGGTGTATTCTTCTTCATTAAATGCTTCAAGTGAGAAGATTTCTTCCATTCTCATGGATGTAATATTGATTATTATCATCAACATCATCATAGTATAATCATTGTAATTAAAATCATTATCATTATTTTCATAATTATTACATTGTCATTACAATCATTATCATTATTATTATTATCATAATTATTACATTGTCATTACAATCATCATCATTATTTTGGTAGTATATTGTTATCATCACAATAGATCATATGTGTTAACATGAACTACAAAGTGGGATTTTGCTTAAATTATAAACACAGAGGCTGGTGCTATGCGTAATGTATGATATGGTTTGTGTCGTGCTTAGCGCACAAACTAAATGATAGGGCTATGAATGATATTTTATACAAAGTGGTGTTATGCGCCGGAGTGTACTAAATTATTTTTTAGTTTATGGGGTACACCGAAGCATTTCTCTAGTGATAGGCATGGCATTCCACATCAAAGTTGCCGGCTATCATGAGATTGACTGTTGGCTTATACTCCCTCTCTCTCAGCATGTAACTTCACTCACTCACTCAATTTCCTCATGCATCAGTCAACATATCCCTCTGTGCATGTGAGGTCACTTCACTCTCTCTGACATCATTCATATGTATGTATGATAATTTCACTCAGTCCATAGACACATTCATATTGGTAGGGGGAATCATATAGGAATCATTCATCACACATCCTTCATACTGTCATGTAAGGTGGGTACTTATGTGATTTCCAAATGACAACATAACATGTTTACACCATATGGCATCACAATGAGGTCTCACCCATTCATCAGACACAATCATATCTGTATGGATGACAATCATGCATATGTAGGTGCTTTACACAGAATACATTCACAGATTCACCAAGAATGACATTACAAGGGAATCTCATCCTTCAACCTAACTTGTAGTCATGCATGCTGGTGTGTTTTATCAAATGATACATTCACATCTGTTTAACAATGATGAAATCACACATGAATCCTCACAGACATGCTATCAGCAATGACATAGTGATCATTGTGATCATTAGACACACTTAGGCAATTCCCCCAGGATTTAGTAACAGGAAATCCAGGAGTTATCACATGTTCTCATAAAATACATACAATTTAGGTGATATATCAAATTCACATTCAGGCATTATGAATTAAAATACTTCTTGCATGGCGGTTGGTTACGCACTATTATGAGGCACAAATATTATTATTGCCCATGGTTAACAGCCATGTCTATATATTTACCTTACCCCATGTGGGCTGTACCATCACACAAATTATGATACCTGTAGAATCTGGTTCTCATGGGTTCATGAATTATAAGAAAACTATTTGGTTGTCCATGTGCTCATGTCACAATTAAATCTACTGACTTATGTACATTCCACTAAATTCTCTATTAGTGCTGGCACATGTAAACTAGTTTTTAATCTTACCAGTGGGCCATAAACATTATGTCCTTACCACTGTACTAAGAATTCTGAGTTTCCTTAAGTCTTAAGTTACTCTAATTCATTTTAGATTGAGTTGCTTAAGAAATAAAATTTACAACATGTGTCTAATGCTTTATACATTAACTAAGTTGCTTAGCTGGGAGAAAATAAACACTGCAGTTTTCTCCTAATGTACAGTTTATCTTATGACTATGATAACTGAGTATAATATTATTCAGTTTGTACTAAATTAAATTCTTTAAGAACTCACCATTCCAAATCATTGTAGATTGAGTTGCTTAAGAATTAAATGTACCACTTGGATTAATGCTTTTTATACATTAATTCAGGTGTTTACTTTTGGGAGAAAATAACATTCAATATGGATATTCTTAATTAATAGTTTATCTATAACTATAACCATTAATTATAATTAACTCCTTAAGAATTCACCACACGTGTTCTACAAGTCAACTTACCAACTTTCTTCTGGGAAACTAGACTCACAACTTATCTAAGATTTAAAATAATTATATTCACCTCATCAAAACACGACAGCTTCACAATACGTGTCAACATTTGACATCACCAAGAAGTAAGGTCATAGATTTGGTTGTTTCCAAATACTGGCTGCTGCATGTATGGTTCTTCTTCTCTTTAGACAATTTTCTCACTTAGTCGTGGCGAGTTAAAAAGCTACCATTTTGCAGGCACATCTTGGTTTGTGACCAGTCGCTGTTTTGTTGTTACAAATGAGGCCGGAAATCGATTGTAGCTGTTATATCTCCTTCTCCGTGTTGAAGTTTTACCCCATATCCGCTCTTGATTCAGTATAATTGTTCAGTATAATTGTTCATTATAATTGTTTAACTATAATTGTTCACTATATATGTGTGTGCGTGTGGGAGAGAGAGAGAGAGAGAGAGAGAGAGAGAGAGAGAGAGAGAGAGAGAGAGAGAGAAAGTGGGTGTCAGAGAGAGGGAGAGAGTATGTGCGCACGTGCGTGTGTGGAGAGAGTGATTGAGTTAGAAATGGTGGGGGAATGTGTCAGTGCATGCATTCGTACGTGTATGTGTGAGAGTGAGTGAGGGAGTGTGTGCGTGCGTGCATGTGTTCATGTGCATGTGTATGTGTGAGAGAGTGTGATTGAGAGAGAGTGTGTGTGTGTGTGTGTGTGTGTGTGTGTGTGTGTGTGTGTGTGTGTGTGTGTGTGTGTGTGTGTGTGTGTGTGTGTGTGTGAAGGATTGTGTGTTAGAGAGTGAGACAGTGGGAGAGTTGATGTGTTAGTGTGTGTGTGAGCGTGCGCATGCGTGTGAGTGTGTATATGAAAGAATACAGAGAGAGAGAGAGAGAGAGAGAGAGAGAGAGAGAGAGAGAGAGAGAGAGAGCCAGAGAGAGAGAGAGCTGAGCTGATGCATGTCGTGTAACACGCATGTTATGTAACACGCGAATCCATATGTTTGTGTATTCTCATCTGTCATATTATCAGTTAAATACCATTTGATTTTATCATGCATAATATAAACTCATGTTCATTACTGTAGTTTGAGTGAGAGAGTCAGTAAGTGTGAATGAGAGACAGAACGAGTGAGCGTGAGAGTGAATGAGTGAGCGGGAGAGTGAATGAGTGAGCGGGAGAGTGAATGAGTGAGCGGGAGAGTGAATGAGTGAGCAGGAGAGTGAATGAGTGAGCGTGAGAGTGAATGAGTGAGCGTGAGAGTGAATGAGCGGAAGAGTGAATGTGTGAGCGTGAGAGTGAATGTGTGTGTGTGTGTGTGAGAGAGAGAGAGAGAGAGGGAGAGAGAGAGAGAGAGAGAGAGAGAGAGAGAGAGAGAGAGAGAGAGAGAGAGAGAGAGAGAGAGAGCATCACTATTTTTACGTCACATACATTTTATGTACACATTTTTCTCCATGTTTAACATTTTTATGAGACTGCTCATGACAAGTGTCAGTGTATGTGTGTGAGTAAAGTGTGGGAGTTTGTTCATACTAGTTTCAATACTAACGTGAGACATTTTGTATGTGTCTAGATGTGAGGAAGTGTGAGTGTATGTGGAGGATGTGTGTGAGTGTGGGGATATGTGTGGGTGGGGGTTGTGTGGGTGTGGGTATGCGTTTGGATGGGTTGGGGTGTGTGGGTTTTGGTGGGTAGTGGTATTTGTGGGTGTTGGTGGGATGTGTGGATGGATGTGTGGGGGTGAAAGTAGGGGTGTTGGAATGGGTGTGGGGGATGTGTGTATGGGTGGAGGATATGTGTATGGGACGGATGCGGGGGATGTGTGTTTATGTGGGTGGAGATGTGTGGATGGTTTGAGGAAGTATGTGTGGGAGGCGGGGTTGTGTGGGTAGGGGATTGTGTTGGGTGGATTGGGGATGCAAGGGCGGGTAGGGAGAAGTGTATGGTGTGTGGGTTTGAGATATGCGTGCGGTGTGTTGGTGGGGGATGTGTGAATGATGTGTGGGTGGAGGGTATGTTTGTGGTGGTATGGGTGGAGGATAGTGTGTGGTGTGGGGGATGTGTGTGATGGGTGCGGGGAATGTGCGTATGGGTGGGGTATATGTGTGGGTGAGTAGGGGATTGTGGTGGTTGGGGGAAGTATGTGGGGTGTGTGGGTGGGAGATGTGTGTGTGTGGATGGGGAATGTGTGGGTGGGGGTGTGTGAGTGGCTTAGGGATGTGTAGGTGGGTGAGGGAGTTGTATGTGTTGGGGTGGGATGTGTGAGTGGGTGGAGGGTGTGTGTGGGTAGGGGTATTGTGATCGAGAGATGTTTGGTTGGGGTGGGTGTGTGGGGTGCGTAGTGGAGGATGTTTGCGTGAGTGAGTGTCTGTTGGTGGACGGGTAGGGAATGCGTGTGTGGGTGGGGAGAGGTGTGTGGTGTGTTGGTTGGGGATATTGTGTGGGTGAGGTATGTGTGTGTGGGTGGGGGATTTTTGTGGTGTGTGAGTGGGGGTATGTGGGGTGGATGGGTAAGGGTATCTGTGTGGGTGTGGGTGGGAATATTGTGTGGTATCTGGGTGGGGGATATGTGTGTGGTGTGTAAGTGGGGATGTGTTGGTGAGGGATGTGTGTGTGTGGTGCGTGGGTTGGGAATAGTGCGTGGTAGGGGGTGTATGTGATGTGCGGGTGGGGGATTGTGTGGTGGGGGATTAGGTTATGGCATGTGTGGGTGGGTGGAAGTTGTATGTGTGGGTGGTGGGGTGTGTGTGAGTGGATTGGGGATGTATGGGTGGTTAGGGAGATGTGTGTGTGTGTGGGGGGGGGGGACATGTTAGTTGGTGGGGATGTGTGTGTATGGTTTGGGGATGTGTGAGTGGATGTGCGATGTGTGGGTTGGTGGGGGATTGTGTGCATGGGTGGGGAATATGTTGTCGATAGAGATGTGGCTGGGGGATGGGTGGTTTGAGGTGTGGGTGGGGAGAGGATGTGTGGGTTAGGATGTGTATGTGGATGGGCGTGGGATGTGTGGGTTGGTGGGGGAATGTTTGTGGGTGGCGAGTGTGTTTTGGTTGGGGGATCAGGTGAGGGCAGTGTGTGCGGGTGGGGGATGTTCGGGAGGGGGATGGGTCGGTTGGTGGGGTATGTATGTGTCCCTTGGTGTGCGTGTTTGTGGGTAGGTGGGGTGTGTATGTGTCCCTTGGTGCGCGTGTGTGTGGGTAGGTGGGCGTGTTGTGTGGGTGGGGTGATGTATGGGTAGGTGGGAGATGGGCCTCATAACATGGTAATTAGCCTTGTTTATGTTTACAACATTCATTTCACAATGTTTATTTTTCTTCCTATGTAAATGTATAATGCTCTTGATGAACGAAAGACGAGTGATTGGAAGGGCCGAATGTAAGACGGGCCTGCGCGCCCAATTTGTGACCCTAATAAAGGTGATTTGATTTGATTTGATTTGATTTGATTCCTGAAGTGTGTGTTTTCCAATCCGGGGCGGCGTCGATTTTCCACAATCCCCCAAGTTTTAATGGTACCAGTGGTTTACGTTCTAGTACAATTTAGTTTCAATTTGAGGAGATCTTGACAGCTAGTAACGGCTTGTGAGTCAGTATACCACAGAAGATATTATCAAGAGATGGACGAACATCAGTCTGACAGAATGTACAGTCAAGGCGAGAGACAGACAATGTTGGAGATCCATTGCAGCCAACCTTCATTGTGGAGACGGCACCTGATTGATTGATTGATTGATATTCCGATAGTGCACTCCCCTATGTCCGTGTGTCTCTTAAAGAGACAAAGGGTATAATGTCGTCTGTCGTAGTTCCACCCATACACTTACACTGCATCGATTATTCCTGACAATTCCCTGGTGTATTCCCGCATGGCAGGTCTTGTGCTTGTTAACCCCGCTTAACTACCTCTTGAACCCACATAGAACTGGCTTATCTTATCAACTGTAACGATTATTTCTCATCAGTGTCTTTCTTGCCATTTCGTTGTGATAGGCGTTTTACTAGTGTCAACACAGTTCAGCTTGCTTCAACTAGTCTATGAACAATGGCAATCGGTGCTGCCACTTCTGTCACCTTTAGGGCTCGCGTATTCAGTGTCTTGTTTGTGAGTGCTTATACGTCCACACGGAAACGGCATTTCATATCAAAATAGGACATAGTCTAAACGAAATGTGCAGGGAATGTAACATGAATATTAGCACAAGTAAAACAGAGGTAATGACTATAGCTAAAGAAGAAAAAGCAACAACAATTCACCTAAACGAACATCCCCTGAAACAAGTAAAGTGTTTCAAGCACCTAGGAAATATAATATCACCAAATGGCAAATCAGAAGACGAGATCGAAAATATATGCAATAAGGCAAACCAACTCATTGGACAAACGGCACCAATACTTTAAAAAAAAAACATGTATCAATAGTTACTAAGAAAACACTTTACAACACAATCTTCCTACCAACTCTATGTTATCAATGCCAAACCTGGACAATGACAGAAAAAAAAACAGAAAAGAAAAATTACAACAACAGAAATGAGATTCCTGAGAAGAATACTCAACGTATCAAAAAGAGATAAGATCAGAAATTATTAAATCAGGACTAAAGTGAGGGTTGTAGCAGCACTAGATTTTATTAGAATGCAGGAAGTGAAGTGGTTTGGCCATGCAAGTAGGTTACCAACTAACAGTATACCACAACAAGCAATAGTGTACAGATCAGATGGAAACAGAGGAAGAGGCCGACCACGTAAACGATGGACGCAGGGAATAACAGAATCCATGGGAATATCGATACATGAAGCCCATAGGCGGGCACTCTCCCGCTGCTTATGCTTCACCTCGACACCGCAAGCTACAAGAGGAATATGATGAGATGAGATGAGCTGGCAGGTCTCACATCTTTACCGGTGAGGGGAAGGGGGGAGAAAGGGGGAGAGGCTGCGCGACCGAGAGGTTGTGCGTGTTCGTACTAATGTTTCCTCTGATGACCGCTGAGTCGTGGGTTTGCTCCCTACGTCAGTTGACTAGACTTACATGTTGACTTCTCGTCCTGGATTTGAGGACGCAAATTACAAGTACCTCAGTGGTCGGAGTGTTGTCGCCAGTGAGACACTGGTAATAAGGAAAACTAACCCACACGCAAACACCAGTCCAGTGCACTCACTAGCAGAGCAACAGGACATGGCAGTCAGCCCCAGCATTTGTTGGCTGTTAGTTACTAGGTAATTTTACATTCAGTAGTAAAAAGAATTGCTGTCTGAACGGCCGACTCCTTATACTTATACCACTCAGATGAAACTTCACATTGCCTGAGGTGAATTTCTAATCCTCGACTTTTCACGTAACAGCCAAACAATTCCCACTGTTTCTGTGGATATTTACGGTAGGTTGTGTGTGCTAGCAATCATCATAAAAAACGACTCGTTACATTGCAAACATAGATCAGATCCACTATCCTCGGTGAGCGTGTTGTGTGTCGTATCTGTGCCTATGTGCGTATATGTGAGTCTTATCTGTGTCTATATACGTGTGTGTGTGTGTGTGTGTGTGTGTGTGTGTGTGTCTTATCTGTGTCTATATTCATAGGTGTGTAGCTTGCATACTGCTATACTTTATGTCACGATAGCTGTGAGTGTAGATAACTTATCTTCCAGCCCGGAATGATGTGTTCCGACAGACGTGATGTGTTTGTGCACCGACTGACGTGATGTTTGTGTGTGTGTGTGTGTGTGTGTGTGTGTGTGTGGGTGGGTGGGTGAGTGGGCCTGCCGACTGGTGTGATGTGTGTGGCGATGTGTTGGGGCCAGGCTTTCAGATCATCATGCAGCAGTTGACGTCTGGGCTCATACTTGGCCACTGTTTGTCTGGTGTGTTGGTTCACTCATCCAGAGATGGCTAGATAGAGTAACAGAGACAATGGAGAAATCAAATATGACGTCAGTACAAACAATAAGACAAGCGAAAAAAATTGAACATTGCATCTGCCTCTTCTCTGCGACACTTCACGGCAAAATCAGTAGGACACAAGAAGGAAGAGGAGTTGATGGAGCCGGGGGTGGGGGGGGGAGGAGGCCAGAAAAAGAAGAGGGAAGGAAGTGGAGGGGAGGAAATTGCCACGAGGGTGTGAAAAGGGGGGGGGGGGGAGAAGGAGATGAAGAAAGAAGGAGGAAAGAAGGAGGAAAGATGATGCGGATGAAGAGGGAGAGGCCGAGAAGGTGCTGTAGAAGAAAAGGAAGTTACTTCATTAAAGTATGTTGTCTGTCTGTTAATCTGTCTGTTAATCTGTCTGTCTGTCTTCTTCCTTATGTCCAACATCACGGATTGTCTGTTCTGCTCACTGAAGCTCTTAAATCTGATTGTAAGTGAGATTATGTTCCATGGGATTACGAACGTAATTCGAAATCCCGCATACCGCGCCCAAAACACAACTGCCGGCGATTTGGCAGCAGCCAGTCTTGCGCTGGTTTTCACGCAATGGTCTGAGTTCCGGTCGTACAGAAAGCAATGGCAAACTACTGAACGCAAACTTGTGCAGAAATCACAAACAGCCAACACATGATGGGGTTGACTGCGGCGACCTGTAAATGACATGTAGCTAACTGTTTATGTCCGTGTGACTTCCTTTCTGACCAGAATGTTTGTGATTATGTCCGTGTGACTTCCTTGTCTGCTCAGAACTTGTGTGATTATGTCCGTGTAACTTCCTTTCTCCCCAGAACGTGTGTGATTACGTCCGTATGACTTCCTGTCTGTTTAGCACGTTTGTGATTATGTCCGTATAACTTCCCTTCTGTCTAGAACGTTTGTGATTATTTCCGTGTGACTTCCGTTCTGTCTAAAACGTTGTTACGAGTATTATGTCCGTGTGCTTGCTTGCTTGTGTTCGTTGGCTTGAGCTCCAACGTGAAGTCCTGTATGTCGGATGAAGGCATCCTGTTGTCCAACATCAGTGTGATGTCATACAGGACCTGAGTTTTGCGTGAGTATCCGTTGTCCCATGTCTGGCTTATTGGTGTGCAGACTGATGGTTCCTCGCCGTACAGGCAGACACTCTCCGACTTCGCCGGAATCAGCGATCCTACTGACTTTAGCCAGGACCCGAGGAGACCTGTTACCCAGGACGCTCGACGAGGACATGTCAATAGGTCTTAGCCAGTATATAATCCGGCCCTGGTGCCTTGGAAACACCTCTGCGTCCCTATGTCCGTGTGATTTCCTTTCTGTCTAAAACGTTTGTGATTATGTCCGTGTGACTTCCTTTATGTCTAGAACTGTGTGAGTACGTCCATATCAAGTGTTGATCTCCAGTAAGCCCACTTGCAAACCGGCTTCGTCTAGGTTTGAACCACATCTTTGAGTGTATTTACTTGTACTTATGTGTTGACACTCTTGTTCCAAGTGAGCCTCCTCTTTCTCCTTCCTTCTCCTCTCTTTCCCTTCCTCCTCCCTCTATTCTTCCCCCCCCTCTCCTCCTCCTCTTCTGCTTCTATTGCAGTCCATCTTACACAACATCAACTTGCTATTTATTTAACATATCAAAACCAGGGGATTACCGCTGTCCACTTGGTACCGACCATGAATGACCACAAACTATAAACGACTGGCTGGACACAAGCAAACACATGCAGATACAAGTGAACCGTACCACAGATGTTTAAATCAACAGTCAAACAAACAAACAAACAAACAAACATCATCTTAGCTTAAAAACGGAAATAACACAATCACAAATTAGTACTTAACATGTCTGAACACAATAACAAAGAATGGTGGTGTTAAATGCGAGACGAAAACCAATAAAACATAATAATGATTTAAAGAGAAATGTTAATGTTTATAGTACATGCACATTACAAAGCCTGGAGTATATAAGTATATGTGTGGAGAGAGAGAGAGAGAGAGAAGAGAGAGAGAGAGAGAGAGAGAGAGAGAGAGAGAGAGAGAGAGAGAGAGAGAGAGAGAGAGAGTTAAAATCAGAAGGACGGACGGAGGGACGGACGGACGGGGGGACGGACGGACGGACAGACGGATGGACGGACGGAGGGGCGGTTGGACGGACGTACGGACGTACGGACGGAGTAAAGAAAGGAATACAATATGAAGCTGTAGTCCTATGACGACAGATTCGATCGCTGGCTGCGTGAATTTCAATGAGTATGTTCATGAAGATAGAGATGGGATGGGCCCGAAGGCAGTGGTCGGCTGTGTTGCCATCTCCCTTTGATGAAAAAGCACCAAAATCGACCCCCAAAAAAGCACTAAAAAGCACCAAAATTTTTTAGGAAGCACCAAAAAAAAAGCACCCACTGTTTTTATTACACATGTAACAAGGTAGCACAGTATAATTTATTATTATCACTTCATATTACAATGAAGTTTATTCCAGATCCGCCAAATCCCAATTAGAACTATTTTCGAGCCAAAAAAGCACCAAATTGCAATACTATTTTTTGGGAAATCACTAAAACAAGCACTGGCGGTATTCATTCAAAATGTTATAAAGTAGCACATTATAATTTATTATTATCACTGAATATTAGAATGAAGTTTATTCCAGATCTGCCAAATCCCAGTCAAACAACTCCTCTTCAGTTTCTGTAGCTATTTCCTGCTGTGTTTGCTCCTGCGATGATGAGGATGAGGAGGATGATTGAAAGAAACATGTATATGCCTCCTGTGATCCAATTTTTCGCAGAATATCCTTAGGTAGTTTATAATCATGACAGCATTTGCCATATCTTTTCATTCCATATCTAATAGTCAAAACAGCTGTCAAACTCTTGATGCTCAGTCTGTTCCGCAATTTTGATTTTATAACTCCCATCTGACTGAAAATACGCTCCACGTCCGCATTAGAATGAGGTAAAATGAGACAGTTAAAGCTAAATCTGTAAGATCTTGGAAAGGATTTTCACAGGTGGCATCCCTGTATGAGGCTATTTCTGCCCACAGTCCAAGTGTGTCAGAGGTCTGTGTCCACTGCATATGATGAAGTTTTCTCCACTGGAAATCGATGCGGGTGAGAGTAGCTGCATCTTCTACAAACATTTTAGCAAGATCCAATATACAGGGCTTCATTGGCTGTAGACATTCACTTCCACTAAGACATGACATGGACTGCAACACTCGAACGTTATCGGGTGTACGTAAACGCAGCTGTGTCAATAGCTCTATTAAAAACTGGATGCACCTTCCACGAATTTCTTTCTCATCGGGAAACTTGTAGTCTGCTATTTCTTTCTCAAACTCATAACCTAGATTGGGATTAGGATCTAAATAATCTTGAATAGCATCACTTTCTGTTATTTTTTTCCCAGGAATAGCAATCTTTGAACTGATAGAATCAATGAGCTGGACAAGATCGCTGAGTAGTTTTGTTGGATCCTGTATATCTGCTTCGAATTTCTTATTCACACTTTGAACTTCTCCGAGAATATGCTTGAGAAATATGAGATACACATAGTTTTTCATGTCGCTAAACATAGAATGTAGAAGTTCTGCTGTATAACAGCGCTCGTTGAGTCTTGCTACATCAAAATGAGTTCTGAGCTCGACCCACTGCTGCAATATTCTGACAATGGCAGATTGAATGGACATCCATCGTGTCTGGCTTAATTGAACAATCCTTCAGCGGATGTTGTCCATCATTTATTGAAGCAAAAAGCTCCCTGTACTTTGCTTGACGAAGACTTGAGTGAGAAAACCAGTTATATGTTTCTCTAATCATGAACTCTATGTTCCTGGGCAGACAAGCAGCTGCAGCCTGTGACACTGCCAGCTGAAGGAAATGACATACACACCTAATTAGTACCAGATGAGGAACTTCGGATTTTAATTTTGTATATACTCAATTGTTTACACCTGTCATGACAGACGCATTGTCAGTGCCTAGTGCAACTAGTCTTTGCAACTCAAGTCCATTCTTGATTAAACAATCTTTTAACGCATTGCATATTGCCTGTGCGTTGCAGTCACTTAGTTCAACTAAATCTAAGTAAGTAACCACAAACTGCTTTCTTGTCTCTGAATAGTACCTAATAGCTACTCCAAGTAGCTTAGTTTCAGAAATGTCATTGCTCTCATCAATCAATAAGCTGTATTTACTTTTGCCAATATCAGCTGTCAAGTCTGTTGTGAAATATGGTGCAAGTACATTTGAAATAACTGCTCTGCACTTAGTTCTCCTAAGCTTAAAGTTCTTGCAACCTTTGCTGCCACCAAGTGTACCTTGCAGAGTTCACTTAAATGGTCAACAACGCGAAGCGAACAATGGACAGCTATGAACAAAGACATGCATCCTTCTGTTTCTTTGACATCATCTTTCAATTTGTCAAATGCAATTGTTGTTTGCCTTTGTGTACTGAATGGTTCGGCTTTCTGATGTTTCGTTGTATTCTTGTGCCTCTCAATATCATTTAACCTGGCTACAATTGAACATTTGCAATATTTGCAAAAACACTTAGTATTATCTTCTTCTACTTTTAACAACCATTTTTGAAATCTCGTGTCACTGAGCCACTGATCTCTTAAATGTTGACAACATTTCTTGCTCATGGTGAAACACAAATAAGCTTAAATGAAAGGATAATGTAGACACCACAAAATTATGAACTTGATTACAAGCTAATGTATTGACGTTTGGACTTGTCTGCTAGATGGCGTTCGCTTTCAGCTAAATCGTATTAAAGTGAGTTAAATTAGTTGAATATTGCGCGGTAACGTACTAAGACTGTTTTACTTCCTCGCTTCAGTTCAAATTCGGCTTTTTAGTGTTCCCAAAATGATTTTTAAAGTAATTTTTACCCACACCAAAAAAGCACCAAACAGCACCCAAAAAATTTGTGAAACATTAAATTTACGCGGCCGCGCTAAAAGTAAACTTTTCGCACTAAATTACTTGAAAAAAGCACTAAATTTAGTGCGAAAAACACTAAAATGGCAACACTGGTGGTCGGTGTCTCTGGGAGCGGTCACGGCTGGCAAATATGTTTCAATTTCGTGCCAGGGCATGCGGGTTTACAAGGACATGAGCAGGCTGAAAGACTTGCAGGTAAGACTACTGTGGAGGGCGGGTGAGCCATGGACCAGGCTGATGTGCGGAATGCTCTACGAGAAGTAAGTCGTTGCGATAACCACGTGATGACTGTGAATCTACATCCATGGTCAGACTGCGAGATCAGCAAGTTAAAAGAGGTGTGGCCAAACAAGAACACTATGCGGGAATCCAAATAAGATTAATAAACCAACACGAGTGTCATGAGCCACTACACGCTGCGGGATATACTGAGGAGGGGATCTGAGCGCTTATAAACTCAATGGTTCCATGTGCAATTAGGATGATCTGTCGACTGACTGACTAACTAACTAACTAGCTAACTAACTAACTAACTAACTAACAAAATAACTAACTAACTAACTACTAACTAACTAACAATCATAAAGTCACATTCACATGTTGACCACACAATAATAATCACACACACAAAAGTAAACAACCATTTTACACGCGTTAAGACACACTAAGCAGTCGGTGCTGGCCGGTGATTTGTTGACCAACTTGCACACAATCGTGCGTGGATGTATTTCTAACGTCATCTCCATACACCGACCCATCACCCGCTCTGTCACAACGTCCGGGCCTTTTACTGTTTGGATCCCGTATTTTAAAACGACCCTAACCGTAAAAAACAATTGAGTAGCACGCATGTATCTACAGCTTGTCATGGTTATTTATAGAGGGTGTCGGCACCTTGATCTTCTTTGTTGTCAGAGACACAACACTGTATTGTCCATTCACACATGTCGCTAAAGTCGCTTAAAAGTCGACAGGGTCGACTTCATTGCACCGGGTTTTATCCCATATGTATCAGTCTCTTTTCGCAGCGCGGAAAGCGTCGCACAAAGCACGAACTCCGTAGCTCTCCGAAAAATTTAACTCGTGAACCGATGTACGCGGCCCGGAATCGAACCCACAACCTTCAGAGCCCGAGTCAAACGGATTCACACATGTATGCACCATTGAATGTTTACTCCCAGTAGGAAATGTTATCTATTGTCTGTCTTCCACAACTATACTACATATGGTCTTGAGTAAGATACAAACTCGACTGCAGCACAACTATACTACAGATGATCCCGAGAAACATACAAAGTCGACAATAACATAACTATACTACAGATGGTCTCGAGTAACATACAAACTCGACTCAACACTACTATACTACAGATGGTCTTGGGTAACACACAAACTCGACTGTAGCACAACTATACAACAGATGATCTTGGGTAACACACACACTCGACTGTAACACAACTATACTACAGATGGTCTTGGGTAACACACAAACTCGACTGTAACACACCTATACAACAGATGATCTTGGGTAACACACAAACTCGACTGTAACACAGCTATACTACAGATGATCTTGGGTAACACACAAACTCGACTGTAACACAACTATACTACAGATGGTCTTGGGTAACACACAAACTCGACTGTAACACACCTATACAACAGATGATCTTGGGTAACACACAAACTCGACTGTAACACAACTATACTACAGGTGGTATTGGGTAACACACAACTCTCGACTGTAACACAACTATACAACAGATGGTCTCGGGTAGCACACAAACTCGACTGTAACACAACTATACTACAGATGGTCTTGGGTAACACACAAACTCGACTGTAACACAACTATACTACAGATGGTCTTGGGTAACACACAAACTCGACTGTAACACAACCATACTACAGATGGTCTTGGGTAACACACAAACTCGACTGTAACACAACTATACTACAGATGGTCTTGGGTAACACACAAACTCGACTGTAACACACCTATACAACAGATGATCTTGGGTAACATACAAACTCGACTGTAACACAACTATACTACAGGTGTATTGGGTAACACACAACTCTCGACTGTAACAAAACTATACAACAGATGGTCTCGGGTAGCACACAAACTCGACTGTAACACAACTATACTACAGATGGTCTTGGGTAACACACAAACTCGACTGCAACACAACTATACTACAGATGGTCTTGGGTAACACACAAACTCGACTGTAACACAACTATACTACAGATGGTCTTCGGTAACACACAAACTCGACTGTAACACAACTATACTACAGATGGTCTTGGGTAACACACAAACTCGACTGTAACACAACTATACTACAGATGGTCTTGGGTAACACACAAACTCGACTGTAACACAACTATACTACAGATGGTCTTGGGTAACACACAAACTCGACTGTAACACAACTATACTACAGATGGTCTTGGTAAACACACAACTCTCGACTGTAACACAACTATACAACAGATGATCTTGGGTAACACACAAACTCTCGACTGTAAACACACCTATACAACAGATGATCTTGGGTAACACACAAACTCGACTATAACACAACTATACTACAGATGGTCTTGGGTAACACACAAACTCGACTGTAACACAACTATACTACAGATGGTCTTGGGTAACGCACAAACTCGACTACAACACAACTATACTACAGATGGTCTTGGGTAACACACAAATTCGACTGTAACACAACTATACTACAGATGGTCTTGGGTAACACACAAACTCGACTGTAACACAACTATACTACAGATGGTCTTGGTTAACACACAAACTAGACTACAACACAACTATACTACAGATGGTCTTGGGTAACACACAAACTCGACTGTAATACAACTATACTACAGATGGTCTTGGGTAACACACAAACTCGACTGTAACACAACTATACTACAGATGGTCTTGGGTAACACTCAGACTCCACTGTAACACACAAACTCGACTATAACACAAAAACTGTATCGTATGATGCAGACATTTTTTTCCCCCTTCGCTCGCTTTGAACTCAAGCGTAGCCCATTCACGTATGTCTCCACTTGTCTTACACCTCTTCGATTTGATTTACAAATTGCGTATCAAGTGTCTGCCCAACTGACTTAGGCGAGCATGTCTCCTCCACAACCAGCAATTGCAATTCACATTTGTAATGGAATAGTTTTTACCTTTCTCTTCCGTGACATGTTCTGCCTCCCCTCTGTTAAACCCACGTTCTCCCGGTCAAGTAAAATATATTCTGTTATTTCCCTTTATCGAGACTTCCTTAAACAATATTTGTTGTTGGATACTGCCTGTGGGCCGCTCTCCCTGGCGAAGGCGTTAAGGACATTGTTTGTAATCCCGTATACCCACGTATGAAACACAGCTTCGCGAGATTCGGCAGCGGATCGCGTCCCTCTGGTTACTTACGGAGGTACGTGAGCCTGTCGTTCAGAAAACAATGGCAAACTACTGAGCGTAAAACTTGCCAAGACATCCAAAGTAGCTGACAAATGCAGGTGTTGACTGCAATGTCCTGTAAAGGATATGCGGGGGTGGGGGGACTGTTTGTGGGGCTGTGAAGGATTTGGCAGCAGACCGTCTTAGAGTGATTTTTTATGAAATGGTATGAGTGCCGGTCGTTCAGAAATCAATAGCAAAATTATTGAACGTAAACATGCCAAGAGATTACAACAGCAAAATATGTTGATGTTGACTGCGACGCCCTGTAAAGGATATGTAACTAACTTTATCTGCCTGTGAGACATGTTTTACTGTGTACTGTCTGTGAGATATATTTAACTGTGTACTGTCGTAAGACATGTTTCAATGTGTACTGTCTGTAAGACATGTTTAACTGTGTACTGTCTGTGAGACATGTTTCACTGTGTACAGTCTGTGAGACATGTTTCACTGTGTACTATCTGTGAGACGTGTTTCACTGTGTACAGTCTGTGAGACATGTTTCACTGTGTACAGCCTGTGAGACATGTTTCACTGTGTACTGTCTGTGAGAATGTTTCACTGTGTACAGTCTGTGAGACATGTTTCACTGTGTACTGTCTGTAAGACATGTTTCACTGTGTACTGTCTGTGAGACATGTTTCACTGTGTACTGTCTGTGATATATATTTAACTGTGTACTGTCTGGAAGACATGTTTCACTGTGTACTGTCTGTAAGACATGTTTCACTGTGTACTGTCTGTAAAACATGTTTCACTGTGTACTGTCTGTGAGACATGTTACCTGTGTACTGTCTGTAAGACATGTTTCACTGTGTAATATATGTAAGAGATGTTTAACTGTGTACTGTCTGTGAGACATGTTTAACTGTGTACTGTCTGTGAGACATGTTTCATTGTGTACTGTCTGTGAGACATGTTTAACTGTGTACTGTCTGTAAGACATGTTTCACTGTGTACTATCTGTAAGACATGTTTCACTGTGTTCTGTCTGTGAGACATGTTTAACTGTGTACTGTCTGTGAGACATGTTTAACTGTGTACTGTCTGTAAGACATGTTTCACTGTGTACTGTCTGTGAGACATGTTTCACTGTGTACTGTCTGTGATATATATTTAACTGTGTACTGTCTGTGAAAATGTTTACCTGTGTACTTTCTGTAAGACATGTTTCACTATGTACTGTCTGTAAGACATGTTTCATTGTGTACTGCCTGTAAGACATGTTTCACTGTGTACTGTCTGTGAGACATGTTTCACTGTGTACTGCCTGTAAGACATGTTTCACTGCGTACTGTCTGTAAGACATGTTTCACTGTGTACTGTCTGTGAGACATGTTTACCTGTGTACTGTCTGTGAGACATGTTTCACTGTGTACTGTCTGTGAGACATGTTTACCTGTGTACTGTCTGTGAGATATGTTTCACTGTGTACTGTCTGTGAGACATGTTTACCTGTGTACTGTCTGTGAGACATGTTTCACTGTGTACTGTCTGTAAGACATGTTTCACTGTGTACTGTCTGTGAGATATATTTAACTGTGTACTGTCTGTGAGAATGTCTCACTGTGTACTGTCTGTAAGATATATTTAACTGTGTACTGTCTGTGAGACATGTTTAACTGTGTACTGTCTGTGAGACATGTTTAACTGTGTACTGCCTGTGAGAATGTTTCACTGTGTACTGTCTGTGAGACATGTTTAACTGTGTACTGTCTGTGAGACATGTTTAACTGTGTACTGTCTGTGAGACATGTTTCACTGTCTACTGTCTGTGAGACATGTTTAACTGTGTACTGTCTGTGAGACATATTTAACTGTGTACTGCCTGTGAGACATGTTTAACTGTGTACTGCCTGTGAGACATGTTTAACTGTGTACTGTCTGTGAGACATGTTTCACTGTGTACAGTCTGTAAGACATGTTTCACTGTGTACTGTCTGTGATATATATTTAACTGTGTACTGCCTGTAAGACATGTTTCACTGTGAACTGTCTGTGAGACATGTTTACCTGTGTACTGTCTGTGAGACATGTTTCACTGTGTACTGTCTGTAAGACATGTTTACCTGTGTACTTTCTGTGAGACATGTTTCACTGTGTACTGTCTGTTAGACATGTTTCACTGTGTACTGTCTGTGAGACATGTTTTACTGTGTACTGTCTCTAAGACATGTTTCAATGTGTACTGCCTGTAAGACATGTTTCACTGTGTACTGTCTATGAGACATGTTTCACTGTGTACTGTCTGTAAGACATGTTTAACTGTGTACTGCCTGTAAGACATGTTTCACTGTGTACTGTCTGTGAGACATGTTTCATTGTGTACTGTCTGTGAGACATGTTTCACTGTGTACTGTCTGTAAGACATGTTTCACTGTGTACTGTCTGTGAGACATGTTTAACTGTGTACTGTCTGTGAGACATGTTTAACTGTGTACTATCTGTAAGACATGTTTACCTGTGTACTGTCTGTGAAACATATTTAACTGTGTACTGTCTGTGAGACATATTTAACTGTTTACTGTCTGTGAGACATGTTTACCTGTGTACTGTCTGTGATATATATTTAACTGTGTACTGTCCGTGATATATATTTAACTGTGTACTGTCTGTGAGACATGTTTAACTGTGTACAGTCAGTGAGACATGTTTAACTGTGTACTGTCTGTGATATATATTTAACTGTGTACTGTCTGTGATATATATTTAACTGTGTACTGTCTGTGAGACATGTTTCACTGTGTACTGTCTGTGAGACATGTTTAACTGTGTACTGTCTGTGAGACATGTTTCACTGTGTATTGTTTGTGATATATATTTAACTGTGTACTGTCTGTGAGACATGTTTAACTGTTTACTGTCTGTGAGACATGTTTAACTGTGTACTGTCTGTGAGACATATTTAACTGTGTACTGTCTGTGATACATGTTTACCTGTGTACTGTCTGTGAAACATGTTTCACTGTGTACTGTCTGTGATTTATATTTACCTGTGTACTGTCTGTGAGACATGTTTCACTGTGTACAGTCTGTGAGACATGTTTCACTGTGTACTATCTGTGAGACGTGTTTCACTGTGTACAGTCTGTGAGACATGTTTCACTGTGTACAGTCTGTGAGACATGTTTCACTGTGTACTGTCTGTGAGAATGTTTCACTGTGTACAGTCTGTGAGACATGTTTCACTGTGTACTGTCTGTAAGACATGTTTCACTGTGTACTGTCTGTGAGACATGTTTCACTGTGTACTGTCTGTGATATATATTTAACTGTGTACTGTCTGGAAGACATGTTTCACTGTGTACTGTCTGTAAGACATGTTTCACTGTGTACTGTCTGTAAAACATGTTTCACTGTGTACTGTCTGTGAGACATGTTACCTGTGTACTGTCTGTAAGACATGTTTCACTGTGTAGTATATGTAAGACATGTTTAACTGTGTACTGTCTGTGAGACATGTTTAAGTGTGTACTGTCTGTGAGACATGTTTCATTGTGTACTGTCTGTGAGACATGTTTAACTGTGTACTGTCTGTAAGACATGTTTCACTGTGTACTATCTGTAAGACATGTTTCACTGTGTTCTGTCTGTGAGACATGTTTAACTGTGTACTGTCTGTGAGACATGTTTAACTGTGTACTGTCTGTAAGACATGTTTCACTGTGTACTGTCTGTGAGACATGTTTCACTGTGTACTGTCTGTGATATATATTTAACTGTGTACTGTCTGTGAAAATGTTTACCTGTGTACTTTCTGTAAAGACATGTTTCACTGTGTACTGTCTGTAAGACATGTTTCATTGTGTACTGCCTGTAAGACATGTTTCACTGTGTACTGTCTGTGAGACATGTTTCACTGTGTACTGCCTGTAAGACATGTTTCACTGCGTACTTTCTGTAAGACATGTTTCACTGTGTACTGTCTGTGAGACATGTTTACCTGTGTACTGTCTGTGAGACATGTTTCACTGTGTACTGTCTGTGAGACATGTTTACCTGTGTACTGTCTGTGAGACATGTTTCACTGTGTACTGTCTGTGAGACATGTTTACCTGTGTACTGTCTGTGAGACATGTTTCACTGTGTACTGTCTGTAAGACATGTTTCACTGTGTACTGTCTGTGAGATATATTTAACTGTGTACTGTCTGTGAGAATGTCTCACTGTGTACTGTCTGTAAGATATATTTAACTGTGTACTGTCTGTGAGACATGTTTAACTGTGTACTGTCTGTGAGACATGTTTAACTGTGTACTGCCTGTGAGAATGTTTCACTGTGTACTGTCTGTGAGACATGTTTAACTGTGTACTGTCTGTGAGACATGTTTAACTGTGTACTGTCTGTGAGACATGTTTCACTGTCTACTGTCTGTGAGACATGTTTAACTGTGTACTGTCTGTGAGACATATTTAACTGTGTACTGCCTGTGAGACATGTTTAACTGTGTACTGCCTGTGAGACATGTTTAACTGTGTACTGTCTGTGAGACATGTTTCACTGTGTACAGTCTGTAAGACATGTTTCACTGTGTACTGTCTGTGATATATATTTAACTGTGTACTGCCTGTAAGACATGTTTCACTGTGAACTGTCTGTGAGACATGTTTACCTGTGTACTGTCTGTGAGACATGTTTTCACTGTGTACTGTCTGTAAGACATGTTTACCTGTGTACTTTCTGTGAGACATGTTTCACTGTGTACTGTCTGTTAGACATGTTTCACTGTGTACTGTCTGTGAGACATGTTTTACTGTGTACTGTCTCTAAGACATGTTTCAATGTGTACTGCCTGTAAGACATGTTTCACTGTGTACTGTCTATGAGACATGTTTCACTGTGTACTGTCTGTAAGACATGTTTAACTGTGTACTGCCTGTAAGACATGTTTCACTGTGTACTGTCTGTGAGACATGTTTCATTGTGTACTGTCTGTGAGACATGTTTCACTGTGTACTGTCTGTAAGACATGTTTCACTGTGTACTGTCTGTGAGACATGTTTAACTGTGTACTGTCTGTGAGACATGTTTAACTGTGTACTATCTGTAAGAATGTTTACTTGTGTACTGTCTGTGAAACATATTTAACTGTGTACTGTCTGTGAGACATATTTAACTGTTTACTGTCTGTGAGACATGTTTACCTGTGTACTGTCTGTGATATATATTTAACTGTGTACTGTCTGTGATATATATTTAACTGTGTACTGTCTGTGAGACATGTTTCACTGTGTACTGTCTGTGAGACATGTTTAACTGTGTACTGTCTGTGAGACATGTTTCACTGTGTATTGTTTGTGATATATATTTAACTGTGTACTGTCTGTGAGACATGTTTAACTGTTTACTGTCTGTGAGACATGTTTAACTGTGTACTGTCTGTGAGACATATTTAACTGTGTACTGTCTGTGATACATGTTTACCTGTGTACTGTCTGTGAAACATGTTTCACTGTGTACTGTCTGTGATTTATATTTACCTGTGTACTGTCTGTGAGACATGTTTAACTGTTTACTGTCTGTGAGACATGTTTCACTGTGTACTGTCTGTGATATATATTTAACTGTGTATTGTCTGTGATATATATTTAACTGTGTACTGTCTGTGAGACATGTTTAAACTGTGTACAGTCTGTGAGACATGTTTAACTGTGTACTGTCTGTGAGACATGTTTACCTGTGTACTGTCTGTGAGACATGTTTAACTGTGTACTGTCTGTGAGACATGTTTAACTGTTTACTGTCTGTGAGACATGTTTACCTGTGTACTGTCTGTGATATATATTTAACTGTGTACTGTCTGTGAGACATGTTTAACTGTGTACTGTCTGTGATATATATTTAACTGTGTACTGTCTGTGATATATATTTAACTATGTACTGTCTGTGAGACATGTTTACCTGTGTACTGTCTGTGATATATATTTAACTGTGTACTGTCTGTGAGACATGTTTCACTGTGTACTGTCTGTGAGACATGTTTAACTGTGTACTGTCTGTGAGACATGTTTACCTGTGTACTGTCTGTGAGATATGTTTAACTGTGTACTGTCTGTGAGACATGTTTCACTGTCTACTGTCTGTGAGACATGTTTAACTATGTACTGTCTGTGATATATATTTAACTGTGTACTGTCTGTGAGGCATGTTTCACTGTGTACTGTCTGTGAGACATGTTTACCTGTGTACTGTCTGTGAGACATGTTTCACTGTGTACTGTCTGTAAGACATGTTTCACTGTGTACTGTCTGTGATATATATTTAACTGTGTACTGTCTGTGAGATATGTTTCACTGTGTACTCTCTGTGATATATATTTAACTGTGTACTGTCTGTGAGACATGTTTCACTGTGTACTGTCTGTGATATATATTTAACTGTGTACTGTCTGTGAGACATGTTTCACTGTCTACTGTCTGTGAGACATGTTTAACTGTTTACTGTCTGTGAGATATATTTAACTGTGTACAGTCAGTGAGACATGTTTAACTGTGTACTGTCTGTGATATATATTTAACTGTGTACTGTCTGTGATATATATTTAACTGTGTACTGTCTGTGAGACATGTTTCACTGTGTACTGTCTGTGAGACATGTTTAACTGTGTACTGTCTGTGAGACATGTTTCACTGTGTATTGTTTGTGATATATATTTAACTGTGTACTGTCTGTGAGACATGTTTAACTGTTTACTGTCTGTGAGACATGTTTAACTGTGTACTGTCTGTGAGACATATTTAACTGTGTACTGTCTGTGATACATGTTTACCTGTGTACTGTCTGTGAAACATGTTTCACTGTGTACTGTCTGTGATTTATATTTACCTGTGTACTGTCTGTGAGACATGTTTAACTGTTTACTGTCTGTGAGACATGTTTCACTGTGTACTGTCTGTGATATATATTTAACTGTGTATTGTCTGTGATATATATTTAACTGTGTACTGTCTGTGAGACATGTTTAACTGTGTACAGTCTGTGAGACATGTTTAACTGTGTACTGTCTGTGAGACATGTTTACCTGTGTACTGTCTGTGAGACATGTTTAACTGTGTACTGTCTGTGAGACATGTTTAACTGTTTACTGTCTGTGAGACATGTTTACCTGTGTACTGTCTGTGATATATATTTAACTGTGTACTGTCTGTGAGACATGTTTATCTGTGTACTGTCTGTGATATATATTTAACTGTGTACTGTCTGTGATATATATTTAACTATGTACTGTCTGTGAGACATGTTTACCTGTGTACTGTCTGTGATATATATTTAACTGTGTACTGTCTGTGAGACATGTTTCACTGTGTACTGTCTGTGAGACATGTTTAACTGTGTACTGTCTGTGAGACATGTTTACCTGTGTACTGTCTGTGAGATATGTTTAACTGTGTACTGTCTGTGAGACATGTTTCACTGTCTACTGTCTGTGAGACATGTTTAACTATGTACTGTCTGTGATATATATTTAACTGTGTACTGTCTGTGAGGCATGTTTCACTGTGTACTGTCTGTGAGACATGTTTACCTGTGTACTGTCTGTGAGACATGTTTCACTGTGTACTGTCTGTAAGACATGTTTCACTGTGTACTGTCTGTGATATATATTTAACTGTGTACTGTCTGTAAGACATGTTTCACTGTGTGCTCTCTGTGATATATATTTAACTGTGTACTGTCTGTGAGACATGTTTCACTGTGTACTGTCTGTGATATATATTTAACTGTGTACTGTCTGTGAGACATGTTTCACTGTTTACTGTCTGTGAGACATGTTTAACTGTTTACTGTCTGTGAGATATATTTAACTGTGTACTGTCTGTGAGGCATGTTTCACTGTGTACTATCTGTGAGACATGTTTCACTGTCTACTGTCTGTGAGACATGTTTAACTGTGTACTGTCTGTGAGACATGTTTTACTGTGTACTGTCTGCCGAGCATGTCCATGTTTCACTGTGTAATACCTGGGATCATCGGTAGAGAGTTAGATTTGTGTGACAGATGCTGTCAATAGATTTATGTGACTGTGTGACAAGCGTTGTATGTTGGAGACTAGCTAATGCGATATCCCAGATACCAGTTGATGAACATATGTTCACTTGGCCCAGCTCTGTAATTGTTACATCACCGCCTGAGAGGAAAGAAGCTGGACGTCGTCACGGCATAAAGTTGTAACCTAGTATATTCAATGAACCACAGGATCAAGATATGGAAAGCTCGTGCATACTTGAAACTAAGTGCAGATGAGCGGCACCCTCGGCATGAAGATATATTCAGAGAAAAGGGTGACAGGCTAAAGAGGGGCAAATCATGGATGATGTCATCACACAGGTATGCAATCCTACCAGTATCAACCCCAGCAAGGAATGGGTACCGGTGCCTCCAGCTTTTAAGTGCACTTTCTCTTGCATTATCACACTCGACAGACGGTGCAGAGAGCAGAACCCTGCCGCTGTCAATGCAGAGATCAACGCGCTCATCTATGTACTCTCAGATAGCCCCGACGTGCTTATCTATACTGATGGATCTGTTGTAAAGCAGCAGAGAAATGCATAGGCATTTACAGCCCGTTCAGCGAGTCGAACCGTTCAAGAATCCAGTGGTGCCCACTCTATGACCACGAGCAGCATGACAATGGAGGTGATGGCAGTAACACAAGCTTTCATATAGCTAGAATCACAGCATTATACCAACGTGTGTGTACTAAGTGATTCAATGAGCATGATTCGGAAGGTCGAAGCGGGATCTGTACGTAGACAGTGGACTGAGTCGCTGCGGAAGTCTGTTGTCCGTAAAGTCACCTTCATCTTCGCCCCGGGACATGCGGGAGCCGAGAGAAATGAACGAGCTGATAAGCTGGATGGCTCTGCACCCCCTGCAGATAGCTAGCCGATGGATCGTGCCGATGTTATTAACGCTCTTAAAGATATGTCGAGAACAGAGGACTTTGACGTCAGTGAATCCACATCGCTGTCCGGGATGAAAGACTTGGGAGTAAGAATTGGCACGGCCAGACACGAGAGGTACATCGGGAAAACGAGGTGCCTCGTCAACCAACACATAACTGGCACTATTAGCCACCGGATGCTGATGCATATGCTTAACTGATATCACACAGCCGCTATGACAGTGCCTGTATTTTGTCAGGAAACCAATACAATTGAGCAGCAGCTGGAACTTTGCAGATAAAGAGGAGAACAGCGTGATGTGTGGATGGGGTGACAACGTGACATGTGAATGTACAAACAACGTGACATTGGATGGTGGAGAATGCGGTATGTGAATGGGTGGACAACGTGACATGTACATGGGGTTACGTGTGGATGGTGTGACGACGTGACCTGTGAGTGAGTGGAGAACGCGGCATGTGGGTGGGTGGGAAACGTCACGTGTGAGTGGGAAAAACGTGACATGCGGATGTATGACAGTGTGACATGTGTATTGGGGACAACTTGACATGTGGATGCGAAACAACGTGACATATGGATGGGGAACAACGTGACATGTGTATGTGGCACAATGTGACATGTGTATGTGGGACAACTTGACATGTGGACGGGAGTATCGTGACATGTGGATGTGGAACAACGTGACATGTGGACGGGGGGGGGGGGGGCATCGTGACATTTGGATGTGGAACAACGCGACGTGTAGACGGGTACATCGTAACTTGTGGATGTGGAACTACGTGACATGTGGACAGGGGCATCGTGACATGTGGATGTGGAACAAGGTGATCTGTTGATGGTGGGAACAGTGTGACATGTGGATGGTGGGAATAAGGTGACATGTGAGTAAATGAAGCTTGTTATGTGGGTGGGGACAACGTAACATACGGATGAGGGACAATTTGGCATGTGTATTGGGGACAGGTTGACATGTGGATGTGGAACGACGTGACATGTGGATGGGGGACAACGTGACACGTAGATGGTGGGACAGTGTGACGTGTGGATGGTGTAAACGTGTCGTGTGGATGTGGGATAATGTGACATGTGTATTGGGAACAACTTGACATGTGGATTTAGATCAACGTTATATTCAATAGTGACAACGTGACATGTGGATGGGGAACAACGTATCATATGAATGTGGGACAATGTAACATGTGGATGTTGGGAACAACGTCTCATGTCGATGATGGGAATAACGTGACATGTGGATGGTGGGACCAACGTGATATGTTGATGGGACAACGTGACATGTGTAATGGGGGCAGCTTGGCATGTGGAAGTGGAACAACGTGACAGGTAGGTTGGGGATAGAGTGACATGTGGATAATGGGACAATGTGACATGTGTATGTGGAACAACGTGACATGTTGATGGTGA
Source organism: Cepaea nemoralis (assembly GCA_014155875.1). NCBI lineage: Eukaryota > Metazoa > Mollusca > Gastropoda > Stylommatophora > Helicidae > Cepaea > Cepaea nemoralis. The sequence goes on along the minus strand of JACEFZ010006112.1, from coordinate 158,851 downwards.
CAACGTGACGTGTGGATGGTGTAGACAGTTACATGTGGATGGGGGGGCAATGTGACATGTGGATGTGGTACAATGTGACATGTGTATTGGGGACAATTTGACATGTGGATATGGAACAATTTGGAACAACGTGGTATGTGGATGGAGGGACAACGTGACATGTGGATGTGGAACAACGTGGCAGGTGGGTTGGGATAGAGTGGCATGTGGATAGCGGGAAAATGTGACATGTGGATGTGGAACAACGTGACATGTTGATGTGGGACAATGTGACATGTGTATTGGGGATAATTTGACATGTGGATATGGAACAATGTGGAACAACGTGGTATGTGGATGGAGGGACAACGTGACACGTGGATGTGGGACAACGTGACATGTGTATTAGGGAAACCTTTACATGTGGCTGTGGAACTAGACATGTGAATTGGGGACAATGTGACATTGGATGGGGGCAACGTGACATGTGGATGGTGGGACAGTGTAACATGTGTATGGGTGATAGCGTGACATGTGGATTGGTAGACAACGTGACATGTGGATAACGAGACAACGGACATGTGGATTGTGGAACAGTGCAATATGTGGATGAGTGGACCAATCAGGCGGTCGACTAAAAGAACCTGGTATCTGGGTATCGGAAATAGGCTGGATTCCGAGTGCCGCAGACACATTATAGCCCTCGTTCAGTGAGAAAATGGCACTTGATTATGCTTATTACGGTGATTATTACGATGTTGATTGTTACGCTGATGATGATTGTATTGATGATGATTATGAGGATGATGATTATTGCCACGGCTCTTTTTTATTAGTCGTTACTTAATAGGCTGTTCACGTCGTGGTTTTTTTTTTTTAATCTCAAGCTCTCTGTCTTCTTCTGGCTCGTTGTCTTCATCTTGAGGAGTTATCCTTTTTTCAGAATCTAAACAGTTGCATTAGGACCTGCCTCCTCACACTGCCCAGCTTAATTCTACTTGATCGTTAATCATAATAAGTATTGGTCTACGACAGTCAGACCACAGGATTGTCTAATCAGTTAACACCACAACATATCCACAACTTCAACTACATCACTACACGAGACGGGTTCCTGGTTTTATGTTTAATCACAGACTTTCCAAAAATATAATGTATACATCGTACAATTAATAACCATCACATTAACGTTCACTCGTAACCATATTTAACTAACTCTAAAACCGGCCGTTGCCAACTTCCCAATGTGGTGTGTCCACACAAAACCACCGCCACAGAACAACTGATGTCTCAAGTCACCTTCATGGACCATGTTTCCGTTCCGGTGACACTCGGCGTGCGCCACGCGAATCATTGATCCATGTCTTTCACACTCTCAGATGTGACCATATTTCAATATGCGATGCCTCTCCGATTGACTATTAATTTGGGTCATGGCAATTATGATGATTGTTACGATGATGATGACGATTGTCACGATGGTAATGACAGTTGTTACGATAATGATGTCAATTGTTACTATAAGATGCCAATTGGCGGCGGCGGCGGCAGCATCAGATGTCACAGGAATTCAAGAGACCTACACAGATGTCATCGAAGAACTAGAACCAGACATATTAAAAGAAGAAATTTTAGAAGCCATCAGATTAGCCCCATTGAACAAATCACCGGGACAGGATGAAATACCAAATGAACTAATTAAAGTAGCAGGAGAAGTAGGAACAGCTTGGCTACATAGACTATTCAACCATGTTTGGGTAGAACAACAGACACCACGAGACTGGGGAAACGCCATAATTATCCCAATTTGGAAAAACAAAGGCAGCAAAAGAGACTGCACACAATACAGAGGCATTTCACTGTTGTGTCATACTGGGAAATATTTTGCAAAATTCTTGAAAAAAGATTACGAACTACTTTAGAACCCCAGTTAAGCGAAACACTACTTGGATTTGGGAAAAACAAAGGATGCACAGATGCCATTTTTGCTCTTAGACAACTTATACAAAAATCAATCGAATTCAATGAAACACTTTACTTAGTCTTTGTCGACCAAGAAAAGGCATTCGATAAAGTAGATAGAAACAAGCTGTGGGAAATCCTTAAACAATATGGAGTGAGTACACATCTAACAACCTATGTAGAAGTTTATACAACAACAGTGAATGCATAGTGAGAGCAACTGGAGCAACTCAGAACTCTTCACCATAAGATCTGGAGTACGACAAGGTTGTGTCCTGTCCCCTCTCTTGTTCATAACATATATAGACAACATATGTAAAGAAACCAGCCAAGCAGAGACAGCAAGAATACCGCATAACGAGAACACAGAAGAAGAACCATCTGCAAATCTAACCATTAGAGGACTCCTGTTTGCGGACGACCAAGCACTAATAGCCAAATCATACGCTGAATTACAAGACCACATGAATAGTCTAAAAGAAATGTGTAGGGAACATAACATGAAAATTAGCACAAGCAAAACAAAGGTAATGGCTATAACTAAAGAAGAACAAATAACAACAATTCACCTAAACGAACATCCCTGGAAACAAGTAAAGAGTTTCAAGTACCTAGGAAGTATAATATCATTAAATGGCAGATAAGAAGATGAGATAGAAAATAGGTGCAATAAGGCAAACCAACTCATTGGAAAAATGGCACCAATACTAAAGAACAAACATGTATCAATAACTACTAAGAAAGCACTTTACAACACAATCTTCCTACCAACTCTATGCTACCAATGCCAAACCTGGACAATAACAGAAAAAGAGAAAAGAAAACTCACAACAACAGAAATGAGGTTCCGGAGAAGAATATTCAATGTATCAAGAAAAGATAAGATCATAAATTAAGAAATCAGGACTAAAGTGGGGGTTAAAGCAGCACTAGATTTTATTAGAAAGCAGCAAGTCAAATGGTTTGGCCATGCAAGTAGGTTACCAGTCAACAGCATACCACAACAAGCATTGATGTACAGATAATGATGATGTTACAGGTAATGATTCGCGTTCAGAGAAGGGGATCGTCGATAAGATAAATAATTTAACGATTGAGAAGTCCTGGTTAATATCAGATATAGATAGGAGTAATCAATGTGTAATCATGCGTGTGTGTGTAGGTAGGTAGGTTGGCTGGTTGACTGGTTGGTTGGTAGATAATTTAGGTAGGTAGGCAGACAAGCCAGACAAGCAAGTAGGCAGATGGAAACAGAGATAGAGGCCGACCACGTAAACGTTGGACGGAGGGAATAGCAGAGTCCATGGGAATATCGATATATGAAGCCCATAATCGGGCACTCTCACGATGTTTATACTTCACCTCGACACCGCAAGGTACAAGAGGAACATGATGAGATGAAATGAGATAATGATTGTGATTGCGGTGACGATGATGATGACGACGACGAAGGCGACGACGATGATTGTGATGATTGTGATGACGATGATGTTGATGATGACGATTGTTACGATGATGATGATAATGATTATTGTGATCATCATCGTCACAATCATCATTGTCACCATAATCATAATCACAATCATCATCATCTCCACCATCAACAGAGCCAGGAGTCTATTATTAATTTTACATGCAATATGTGTCCACTTTCTACTTCACCAGAACTCCAAAACTGAACTCTGCCAGAATGTCCACTGTACAGCCCACCAGGCGGCCGCGACCAGGGTGAGTCAACTGCCGTCTCTAATCTACTCGGCATTCTTTGTTTCTTGTGTGTATCTGTCTTTCGTTTTCTTTTTTCTTCATTCATCATGTGCCGTGCCGATCAGCGTTGGCGACCATGTTTGGCCATCTCAAACGATCGCCGGTCCTGGATGAACTGTCAACATGTCTGACTTTATTGAAAGCCTTTCTGTAGTCAATGAAGCAAAGATTTATGTCTTTGTTTAACTTCTATTGAACGCTCCATCATTCGTGAGGGCAGGTCTGGTTCGCAAGATCAGTTCCGCGTCTGGCGTTCGTTGTCTCGTATGGCTGTGTGAGGTGCACCCAATCGGGAACTTCCCAGCCGATGCAAGTTAGCGAGGCAGGCGTTTCGAGAATGTGACCGCAGCTTGGAGCCAGAGTCTTTTTTTTTTTTTTTGAACTGACGGAAGAGAATTTTTTGTACGACCGTACAACCGCGCTCTCTCTCTCTCTCTCTCTCTCTCTCTCTCTCTCTCTCTCTCTCTCTCTCTCTCTCTCTCTCTCTCTCTCTCTCTCTCTCTCTCTCTCTCTCTTTCTCTCTCTCTTTCTCTCCCTCCCCCCTCCCTCCCCCCTCCCTCCCTCCCTCTCCGGAATCGAACCCTGATTCCCCGTACCTGACATGCCTACCATGTTTGTAACGTTTGAATAACAAGAAGACAGAAGTCACTGTGCTATCAAAGAAACAGATTGTGTCTAAATCTGCATTTAAGGTGTGTGTTTTTCTTTTCAAGTTACACATCCCTTACAGAACGTTGCAGTCAACAGTTGTTGTTCATGTTCTTGGCAAGATTCACCCAGTAGTTTGCCATTGCTTTCTGAGCGACCGGCTCACATACCCCGTAAGTAACCAACGCGACGCGATCCGCTGCAGAATTTCGCGCAGCAATTAAAGTACAAGGCGTTATTTTGAGGCAAGTGCAGAAATTCAAATATCAAGGCACATGAATAACATTAGATGGAAGATGCACCACTGTGATAAAGAACAGAATGGAACAAGCAAAAACTGCATTCCATCAACTGAAGAACATTTTGTGCAATGAGTCACTGTCCTTGAAAGTCAGAAAAAGAGTTCTTGCATGTTACATAGAACCAGTTTTATCTCACGGCTGCGAGTCCCGAACAATTAGTAAAAAGGCGAAAAATTCCTCGGAGGTCTTAGAGATGTAGTTGTATAGAAGAATGCAGAAAATTAATTGGACAGCCAAAATGAGCAGTCAGAATGTATTCAGGGAAGCTGAGTCGCAAAGACAAGTTATCACAAACATCAGAAGGAGGCAGTCATCGTTTTATGGCCACGTTATGAGAAAACAAAAACTGGAACTTATTGTGACAACCGGAAAGATTTATCGAAAGACAGATAGAGGAAGACAGTGTGAGAAGTATCTTGAGAAGTCTTGTGTCTTGGCACGGACGGGAGTCAACACACGAATTGACCTATGACGACGGAAATCGTAATTTGTGGAGGGGGCATGATTGCCCACGCCAGCCGGCATGGCACTGGATGATGATGATGATTACCAGTATCCCTCGCCATCAGGCGAACCCACTCCGACTTATAAGGTACTTGTAATATACGTCAACAAGTCAAGGACGAGAAGTCAACATTTTAGTCCAGCTGACCTGTGTAGGGGTAGAATCCGCTACTTCGGCATCAGCACACCGGAAGTTTAAGAGTATTGTTCTGATCTATTCGGCCACGCTGACCCGCACACAGTGGTCTATCCATCTGCCCGCTGGGATACAATGAGTGCATTCACAAACACGAGCAGTCGCATCGGTAGTCTGTACTACAACACAATTACAAGTCACAACACGGACGTTGGGGCTACAGCCTTTGTCAGCACATAACAAACATACCGATACTGTTAAACAATAAGTTAGTTGCACATCCTTTACAGGACGTTGCAGTCAATACCGGCATTTTTTCTGTTTTTAATGTCTTGGCAAGTTTACGTTCAGTAGTTTGTCATTGCTTTCTGAACGACAGGCACTCATACCATTTCGTAACAAACCAACACAACGCGGTCTGCTGCCAAATCGCGCGCAGCTGTGTTTCGAACGTGGGTATACGGGATCACGAACTGCGTTCGTAAGCTCTTCGCCAAGGAGACTGGCATACTGATACAACTACATGAAAAAACGACATGACAATATATATTATAAACCTTACTCATAAGTGTCCTTGTTATGGCCTTGACACGTGTGTAGTTCAAGGCCTCGTGGTAAGGTGATGAAGTTGGCTCCTGACCCGGGGGGCCAAAGGTAACGCTACTCCACCCTTCCCCATAGACAGATAGTCATAGCACCCTGAGATGAGAACTGGGTGGGAGGGGGTGGGGGTAAGAGGATCCAAACTTAAAATCTTCATAAGACATGGGATCAAATGCATGGAAGAACACGGAAACAATTTCAGAACAATGGGGGACAGCTGCTTGGGAATGGAAATGAGTTTGTTCCCAACACGGGCCAACAATTGAACCAGCATGTGTGCCCCAGGCCAGGCTTAGGAGACTGATGCCATCTTTGGATAGCTACACAAGACGAGGCCAGATGGAGAGCCAGATTAAGGCGAGGGTTTGTTGTTGCGTGCTGTGGCAGTGGTGACGTGGCGTGGGAAGTCGTGATTGGTTTGAGGGTAATTGGGTTCGGATATCTTCATCTTGCTTTCTCTATCTCTCTGTCTCTGTCTCTGTCTCTCTCTCTCTCTCTTTCTCTCTATATCTCTGTCTCTCTGCCTCTCTCTCTCTCTCTCTCTCTCTCTCTCTCTGTGGTTATGTGTACCTCTCTCCCCTCTCTTCCTCTCTATCTCTCTCTCTTTCTCTCTCTCTCTCTCTCTCTCTCTCTCTCTCTCTCTCTCTCTCTCTCTCTCTCTCTCTCTCTCTTCTCTCAATCATTCATTTGTCAATAGTTTTCCCTATATGAATGTGACAATAAATAATTCATGTATGAAATATGACTGATTGGTAGGGTCGAATGTAAAATGGGCTTGCGTGCCTTATTTGTAACCCTTTGAAAATAAAGTTCTTTCCTTCGTGTTCTCTCTGTCTCTCTCTCTCTCTCTCTCTCTATATATATATATATATATATATATATATATATATATATATATATATATATATATATATATATATATATATATCTGTCTGTCTCTCTGTCTCTGTGTCTCACTCTCTGTCTCTGTGTCTCTCTGTCTCTGTGCGTCTCTTTGACGGCGGATGTTGTTTGACGGGGGATGCTGCTTGAGAAAGGATGTTGTTTGACGAGGGATTGCCAATAACTCAGTTTAGCTCGTTTTTGAGTTGTTGGCAGGATTCGTAACGACCACAAGAGAATAACTGGTCAACACATGCGTCCTAAGTTCCACATAATTTATTATAAGTACTGTTAAACAATAAATCCTGCAGCACCGCCAAATTCACACCAATCTCAGTCACTGGATGGCACGAACATTGTTGTTGCGTACATGTAGAGCAACTTGCAGACAAATTCAAATGTTTATTGTGAATTACTTATCGTCCAGAGTGCGCCAGGTCACTCTGTCATTACACACTGTCACTAAGTGAAAAGTGAGCTCTCAATTCGGACTTTCCACGTAATGGATTTGCTAGCCTAGCAATATTCCACTTCGTGCCACTGGGACGCTTTTTCCACCTTGGTTGTGGGTTCGATTCCGGACTACATCTTTCGGTTCCCGAGTGCAGATTTCTCGGAGACTCCTGAAGGTCGTCACTGGAGCTACGGAGATCGTGCTTTGTGCGACGCTTTCGGTAGGTCACCCTATGGAAAGAGACCAAGGCATATGGGATAAATACATACCATAAAGATATATGTTTATGTTAGATATATGTTTATGTTAGCTTTATATTTCTTGTACTTGCTTGTCAACAGTATGTCTGCGCTTGATAGATGTATGTTAATAATAAATAAAATAAAATAAAATCAACTTTATTTTACAAGGGTCACAAATTGGGCACGCAGGCCCGTCTTACATTCGGCCCTTCCAATCACTCGTCTTTCGTTCATCAAGAGCATTATACATTTACATAGGAAGAAGAATAAACATTGTGAAATGAATGTTGTAAACATAAACAAGGCAAATTACCATGTTTTGAGGCCCATCTCCCACCTACCCATACATCACCCCACTCACATCCCCCCCACCTACCCACACACATACACACCCAGGGACACATACATACCCAACCAACCGACCCATCCCCCTCCGCACATCCCCCACCCACACACACTGCCCTCTCCTGTTCCCCCAACCAAAACACACTCGCCACCCACAAACATCCTCCACCAACCCACACATCCCACGCCCACCCACATACACATCGTAACCCACACATCCTCTTCTCACCCACACCTCCAACCACCCATCCCCCAGCCACATCTCCATCGACCACATATTCCCCACCCACGCACACACATCCCCCACCAACCCACACATCGCACATCCATTCACACATCCCCAAACCATACACACACATCCCCACCAACTGACATCTCCTACCCCCTCACACACATATCTCCCTAACCAACTATACATCCCCAATCCACTCACACACACCCCACCACCCACACATACATCCTCCACTCACCTACACATGCCCTAACCCAATCCTCCACCACACACATCCCCCACGCGCACATCACATACATCCCCTACAACGCAATATTCCCAACCCAAGCACCGCACACACACATATCCCTCACCAACACATCTCACACCCACAGACCACCACACATCCCCACTTACACACCACACACATATCCCCCACCCACATACCACACAATATTCCCACCCACACCCACACAGATACCCTTACCCATCAACCCCACATACCCCCACCCACACACCACAAAAATCCCCCACCCACACACACATACCCCACCCACACAATATCCCCAACCACCACACCACACACCTCTCCCCACCCACACACGCATTCCCCACCCATCCACCAACACACACTCACTCACGCACACATCCTCCACTACGCTACCCACACACCCCACCCACCCACCCCCAACTAAACATCTCTCGATCACAATACCCTTACCCACACACATCCTCCACCCACTCACGCATCCCACCCCGACACATACACACCCCTCACCCACCTACACATCCCTAAGCCACTCACACACTCACCCACACATTCCCCATCCACGCACACATCTCCCACCCACACACCCCCACCACCCACACATACTACCCCCAACCACCACACATCAACTACTCACCCACACATATCCCCCACCCATACACACATTCCCCGCACCCATCACACACATCCCCCACACCACACATTATCCCCCACCCACACACATATCCTCACCCATACCACCACAAACATACCCCACCCACACGCCATACACACATCCCCTACCAACACACCGCACACATATCCCAAACCCACACACCATACACTTCTTCCCACCCGCCCTTGAATCCCCAATCCACCCACACAATCCCCTACCCACACACCCCCGCCACCCACACATACTTCCCCAAACCATCCACACATTTCCACCCACCCACATATATCCCCCACCCAAACACACATCCCCCGCACCCGTCCCATACATATATCCTCCACCCATACACACATCCCCCACATCCATTCCCACACCCCTACTTTCACCCCCACACATCCATCCACACATCCCACCAACACCCACAAATATCACTACCCACCAACACCCACACACACTAACCCATCCAAACGCATATCCCCACCCACACATCCCCACCCAAACATCCCCACCCACACATATCCTCACACTCACACACATCCTCCACACACACTCACACATCCTCACATCTAGACACATACAAAATGTCTCACGTGAGCATTGAAACTAGTTTGAACAAACTCCCACACTTTACTCACACACATACACTGACAATTGTCGTGAGCAGTCTCATAACTATGTTAAACATGGAGAAACATGTGTACATAAACAGTGTGTGTCGTAAAAATAGTGATGCTCCCACACACAGAGATACACACAGAGAAGGCACACACACACACACACACACACACACACACTCATTCTGTCTCTCATTCACACTCACTGACTCTCTCACTCAAACTACAGTAATGTACATGAGTTTATATTATACATGATAAAATCAAATGGTATTTAACTGATAATATGACAGATGAGAATAGACACATATATGGGTTCGCGTGTTATATAACATGCGTGTTACATGACATGCATCTGCTCAGCTCTCTCTTTTCTCTCTCTCTCTCTCTCTCTCTCTCTCTCTCTCTCTCTCTCTCTCTCTCTCTCTCTCTCTCTCTCTTCTTTCATATAAACACACTCACACGCATGCGCACGCTCACACGTACACACACTAACACATCAACTCTCCCCCTGTCTCACTCTCTCTCTCTCTTGTTCGCTATCTCTCTCTCTCTCTCTCTCTCTCTCTCTCTCTCTCACACACACACACACACACACTCACTATTTCCCCCAATCATTCACTTTGTCCATCTTCATTCACTTTATCTCTAACTCTCTTACTCTCTTACTCTCTTACTCTCTCTCTCTCTCTCTCTCTCTCTCTCTCTCTCTCTCTCTCTCTCTCTCTTTCTCTCTCACGCTGATACACAGACAGACACACACCCTCACGCTATCACTCAATGTTTCACTTACCCTAGTGCACTCACTCACCCTTTTACTCTCTCTCTCTCTCTCACTCACACACACACACACACACACACACACTCTAACACTCATTCACTCACTCACACACGCTCACTCTCTCACTCCTCACTCACTCATTCACTCACTTACTCTCTCTCTCTCACACACACAATCCTTCACACACACACACACTCACTCTCTCAATCACACTCTCTCACACATACACATACGCATGAATGCACGCACGCACACACTCCCTCACTCACTCTCACACATACACGTATGAATGCATGCACTGACAAATTCGTCACCATTTCTCGCTCAATCACTCTCTCCGCACACACGCATGCACGTGCGTACACACACATTCACTCTCTCGCTCTCTCTGACACCCACTTTCTCTCTCTCTCTCTCACACACACACACACACACACACACACGCGCGCACACATATATAGTGAACAATTATAGTTAAACAATTATAATGAACAATTATACCAGTAAATGAATTATGGTGGCATATAGTCGGTATGGATTAAGTATTGAAAGAGTTTTCGGTTAAATGTGTAGGGACTCATTGGAGTTTTCAGATCTGGAGGAAGATCATTCCATAAATGAGCACCAGAATAGGCGAAACGTGTTTTGTATAGGTCCAATCTAGGTTTTGAGACATGTTACAAATTTAGGCGCTTGCTGTTCATTGCATTAGATTTAATCAGCGGCAGAAGATACTCTGGGGTATTTTGAGATATAATTTTATTCACTAATGTGGCTTTGTTAAAAAGGAAGCGCTTTCGAAGTGGTAGAAGTCTTAGATGTCTGTATAAATTATTACTTTCAACGTGCTTTATGCCAGAAACCAGGCGAATAGCGCGGTTTTGTAGAGAACATAGTCGTTTTAAATTAGATTTAGGGCAACCATCCCAAACTGTGGAACAGTAATCGAGATGTGATAGGATATAGCATGTATAGAATATTTTTCGTGTGCTTTCGTCCAGGAAGTGCTGAATTTTAGCAAGTTGGTAAACTTTTTGTGCTATTTTCTTGATAAGAACGTGAACATGAGAGCTCCAGCTCAAATGACTGTCAATTAAAAGACCTAGTGTTTTATGTTCGTTCACATTAACTATAGGTAATGTTCCCATGCGGAGTTCGAGCGGTGCTCCAGTTATGGCTAGTATCTGTAGTTTTTGCCTGGTTGGTCGTTATTAGCATGGATTTGGTTTTGTCGATGTTAATTTGCATGTGGTTTTCATTGCTCTGTCTAGTAAGATTATCAAGTTCCTTTTGTAAAGAATTCTCTAATTCACTACGGTTTTCTTGACTAGTATATAGAGTACAGTCGTCTGCAAATAGATCACAAGTTGTATTGATATATAAAGGAAGATCATTAATATCAACTGCAAAAAGCACCGGACCTAGTATTGAGCCCTGAGGCACACCAATATTAAGCTGTGTGGGTCTTGATAGACAGTTGTTGAAGGACACGACTTGTTTTCTGTCGGATAGAAATGACGTAATTATGTTTACCATGTTGGTGCTTGTCTTCATTTGTTTTAGTTTTCTAATTAAAATATCGTGATCTAACATATCAAAAGCTTTTTTTAAAGTCTACAAACACTGCTCCACAAATTCTACCGTTGTTGATGTTTAAGTGCCAGTTATCGGTTATTTTTGTTGGAGCACTATGGCAAGAATATTAAGGTCGAAACCTAGATTGACTGTTAATTATTAGATAGTTGTTAATTAAATGATGTAACGTTATTTTATGAATGTGTTTTTCTAGTGGTTTTGATATCGACGATAGTAAGGAAATAGGTCTATAATTACCCAAAACGCTATTATCGATTGAGCCATTTTTAAGTAGCGGAAACACTTTGGCATTTTAAATGCAGATGGAAAGTAGTTTTTGGCCCGGCACTGGTTATATATGAACGTTAAGGACTCACTAATGACTGGTGCAGCACAACGAAGAATTCTATTACTGATACCATCTAGGCCGTTGTCACAGCCTCACATAAGGGCGGTACCAACATAAAAGTAAGAGATACTGGCGAAGGGATAGAACTCCAGCTAAAGGGAAAGAACCGAGTCACTCGAAGGCTCGAATAATCCAGAGCCTTCTCGAAGGACCGGTCAGTGTGTCCACAGCCCCGTGGACACTGATGGGGCCCGCCGATTGCGGGGTCCACGAGAAACTCAGAGAGAGTTGCCACCCGTGTTGGATTGCGACACGTGTGGAAGGACAGACACGGACTGGACATCGAGGAAGCAACAGGGCTTACCTTAAGGGGACTTGATAGTAGACCCAATTGTATTTAGGGGTCTTATACATATGTTTAGATAGCTGCTAGAGTTGTTGTCTTAATCATGTTCATTGTAAACTCCTGTGATACGCAACTTTCTGATTGCTGGCTTGTGAAAGCTCGCTTCGCCAGCGTACTGTAATATACATGTAAATAAATGATGCTAGATTGTATCTGAACGGAGTTGTTGCCTGTATGAGCCCGAGTTTCAATCCCCTAGAGATCTAGGACGGTGACAGGCTATTTGGGGGCAAGCGCCGGTTTTGGCAATCATAAGCAGTACTTTTCAGAACAGCTCTTGGTTTTGCCAAGTAAAAAAAATATATATCAACTTTAACACATGACAAAGTTAAAAACTTTGCAGCTATCTGTGAATGAACTATTATAGTCGACCTTCTCTTGCCAGTCGTTGATTCCAAGTGCTTGTAGGTCTGTATGTATATTATCTCTCCACCGCCTTCTTGGTCTACCTCGGGGTCTACGGTCATTTATTTCCTGAGTGTAAGCGAGTTTTGTTTCCCTATTATCTTCCATTCTTTCTATATGCCCCAGCCATTGTAGTCTATTAGCCTTCATGATACCAGTGATTAGCGGGGACTTAAACAAATCATAAATGTCTTTGTTACTTCTTCTTTTCCACTCTCCACTTTGTGTATCCCTAATGGGTCCAAAGATGCGTCTTAAAATTTTGTTCTCAAAGGTTTGTAACAAGGCTTCGTCTCCTTTCGTTGTACTCCAGGTTCAGAGCCATACAGCACAACTGGTCTGATCAGTGTTTTGTATATTGTGATTTTGGTGTTACGAGATAGCGCATTTGATTTTAGTAGATGTTGTAGTGCATAGTATATCTTATTTCCAGAGTTGATTCTAGTTTGTATTTCTTCCCTTATGATGTTGGAGCTCCTCTACAAAAATATTTCAAATGATGATAATGTTTATGAAATTTGACATGACTGTGACAATTACAATGACAGTTACTAATAATTTTTTTTGATTCCAACATCAGATTGTTCCGCGAATTATCGTGTGTATGTAACCTGTACTCCAGCAGTGGCGAGAAAACAAGACTACAGTCGAGAACTCAGGGATAATAAGATGAGTTTCATTTTATGCTCATTACATCCCTAAGCGATACTCACCCTCATTCATTGATGTAACATTTTTCTGTGTATTGATTTTTATGTATATGCTTATCTTATAACGAAGTAAATCTGCTCATATAAATTTGAAGGTAAACATTAAGGGGGATAACCAACTTTTGTACACCCAAATTAATTTCAAAGGGATTTAATTTCAAGAAAGTGAATAATAACTAAAGTACAAGATGTCAACATTAGAACAGTGCATTGAATTAGGTATTAGGTTAGGATATATTGAGGAAAAACTTTCAGAATGGGCACAAAAGACGCATTCAGAAAATATTGCACGAAAAGAAAGAGCAATGGAAAGAGAAGAGAAAAAGATACAAGCAGAAAGAGAAGAGAAAAAATACAGATGCAAATTGAAGCAGAAGAGAAAAAGATGCAAGCAGAAAGAGAAGAGAGAAAAATGCAAATTGAGGCTGAAGAGAAAAAGATGCAGATGCAAATGGAATCTGAAGAAAAGAAAATGCAACTGCAGGCTCCAGAGAAGAAGATGCTAATGGAGCTTGAGGCTGCGACCAAGCAAGCCCAATTAAATGCAGAGACACAGATAAAACTAAAACAAATGGAAATTGACTCCAACCTAGAAATGTCAGTAAACAAAATTAGAAGTAAAGAAGATGAACAAAAATACAACAAATATAAAGGCCTTGTCAAAGCATTTTGTTCAGGAGATTCTATAAGCGCATACTTAGAGAACTTCGAGTGTTTGATGACTTACCATAAGGTCGAAAAAGTCGACTGGTCATTTATTCTGATGAGAAATTTAGCTTTAGAGCCCTTAAAAGTGATAGAGACAGTTCCACAAGACATGAGGAAAGATTATGATTATTTAAAACAGAGAATACTCCAACATTTTTCACTAGATACAGCAGGCTATCAACTACAGTTCTCAAAATTAGCACCATCACCTAACCAAACTTTCATAGACTACGTGTCTACAGTTCAAGATATTTGTACAAAATGGATAACCTCAGCGAAAACAAATAACAACCATGATAAACTGAAAGAGCTAATTATAATAGATAAAATTATTAGCACAATACCAACACCTTTCTCTAAATTTTTGAGACAAATGGATTGTAAAACCATCCAAGAAATAGAAAATAAAGGGAGCGCATATTTTACAGCGAACCGCGATATTTTTCAGCTAAACATGAGCCAAAATGAAACAGCAGCGGTTACAAACACAAAATATTCGAAACCAAATGAAAATAGGTTCAAACAACGCTCTAAGTTCACAAAACCAGTCATGTGCCAGTATTGTCATCTGACGCACGAACAATTCGCGATGTGTGACAAATCACCAAATTATCCACATCATCTCCAAATGGTAGTGGAAAAACAAAAGAACAAAAGGAACGCATATCAGAGAGCGGTTAAATGGTTTTTTTTTGCTCGAGCTATGGACATTTTTCATCTGTTTGTGATGGGAGAAAGATGATGAAGCAGGCCAATGCCGCATTAATAGACACATCCTCAGATGAAGAAATTGACCAACAGAACGAATGTGACATCCAGAATGAAAGTGCGAGTGAATCAGGTAACGCAGTAGAAATCATTAACACCATCACTGATAACAAATGTAACACCTGTAGGAAATTTCAGCTTGATACAACTTTGTTATGCGGCCACACAATCCCAGTTTCTAACGAAATGGCCAACGCAGCCTTAACACCAACAGGCAAGTTAAATTATGCAACAGGTTTTGTTAACAACAAACAATGTACATTAATACGAGATTCCGGAGCGACTCTTTGTGGAATTAAGAGAACATTAGTTAACGACAAAGACTACACACACAAATACGTAACGTGTCGCACATTCGCAGGCACGATCGAAAGATACCCCCTAGCACTGGCCGAAATTCGGACACCTTTTATATCAGGACAAGCGCTATGCGCAGTACTAGAAAATCCTGCCGCTGAAATCATCCTTGGGAATCTTCCCAACATAAGATCTTGCTGCTGAAAAGGACACCAGAGAATGGGAACAGAAAAAAACTGTATCCAAAAACCAAACAGCGATTCCAAAGTGAAAAACCACGCGTGCTTGTCTCAAACTGCCAAAAGCACAAGGGAGACAACCGATGACGTAATTCGAAATGAATTCACAGAGGTGTAAAATACAGGGGCGGTTGAATCTTTCAATGATACCATCAAATTAACACCTCGAATTGAGGACGCCATCGATCCACAAATTACTGAGCCTGTAAATGTGCAACAACACACACAACACGCTAACATAGTAACAAGACAAACGACACACAAAACCCACACTGACCAACTTCAGGAAGCACTACAAATTATTTCACCTAATATTACCACCACCAAGTTGATAGAAAAACAAAAAGCAGATCCAACCCTTTCACAATATTTTCGGTTAGTTGGATTAAAGCCAAAATTAACGAAAAACGCTTCTTGGACATTTAGACTAAATAATAATGTTCTAACGAGATTATACACCAGAGATCAAACCACGATACAGCAAGTGGTTTTACCTCAGTCACATCGTGAGAAAGTGCTACATATAGCCCATGACTCACCTTTCGGAGGTCATATGGGTTACGAAAATACCAGGGCCAGAATCCTGAGCCAATTTTATTGGCCTAAATTTTGCCAAGACATAAAAACCCATTGTAAATCATGTGATACCTGTCAGAAACTGATAAAAAAGGGGGGAAAACCCTACGGCAGAAATTCAATCAACCACAACTGCCTCGAGACCATTTCAAATCGTGGCGGTTGATTTAGTAGGTCCTTTGAACCACATCTCAAACAAAGGAAATAGATACATTTTTACACTTGTTGATTTGTGTTCAAGATGGGCAGAAATGATTCCATTAAAATCTATCTCCTCTAAGGATGTGACGGACGTATTATTACAGATATTCTCCCGTTTTGGCTTTCCGGAGAAAATAATATCAGATAGAGGAACGCAATTCATATCTAATGCCACCCAATCGGTAACTAAGTTACTAGGCATAAAACAATGTTTTACAAGTCCCTATCGACCGGCCGCGAACGGAATTTGCGAAACATTAAATGGGGACCTAAAACATATGTTATCCAAAGTGACAGCTGAAAATATACTTCTCCCAACTGTGCTGTTCGCATACAGAGAAGTCCCACAATCAAGTACGGGGTTCTCTCCGTTTGAATTAATATATGGAGCGAACCCAAGAGGACCTCTCACTATTTACAAAGATATAATATCACAACCCGTAAACACCCAATTACCAGTTTCCACCTATGATTTGGTCACTGACACCAGAGACAAAATCATTAGATCCTGTATACTGGCCAGAACATCATTACAGGAGAAAGGTTTTAGGTACAGGCAGTACGCCAACAAAGGGGCAAAAACGATTGTATTACAACCAAATCAAGATATTTTACTATTACTACCTGACAAGAGAGATTTACTATCAACCTCTTGGCAGGGACCATTTAAAGTTGTGAGAAAGATTTCGGAAGTTGATTACGAAATTTCTTTGAATGGAAAGTTGAAAATATTCCATGTAAATATGTTAAAACCATACTATTCTAGAAATGACAGTGACATGAACAAGCAGACGCAGATAACAGATGACAATAACCAGACTGACAAGAATGACAACAGAAACGAAACGACAATTACCCGACTGAATGACACCTCGACAAACGAAGCATCGTTAACGACTCATTCTTGTGACAACGAAAACGACGAAAACATATTCACAGTACTGACAATATGGGATAACGACAAGGACGACCAAGTTAACGACACATTGACAACTATTAGTCTCGACGACGACGACAATGACATTGAAGACAATTTACAAACAGTAGCGTCAGTAATAAATCAGACGGACGTAGACAATACGGAAATTCCAGTACCAATTATGAACGACGATAGTACTATGAATGACATACAAATCTCTGACACTTTGACACAACAGCAGCGACAAGACATTTTGTCTCTTCTGAACGACTATAGAACTATCTTCTCAAACAAACCTGGACGGACTGACAAAATAACACATTCAATTGTGTTGACAGATCTGACACCGATCAAATGTAGACCATATTCGATTCCTTTACATTATATAGCAAATTTAGATAAAGAAATTTTGGACTTAGAGAAAAATAGAATAATACAGAAATCTGTGTCCCAGTATTCATCGCCAATTGTCCTGGTGAAAAAGAAGGACCAAACCATTCGTTTGTGCATAGACTATAGAAAATTAAATACCATAACCACGACAGATGCTGAGCCAATGAACAGCTGTGAAGACCTCATCTTGAATATGTCTCAATCATCCTTATTTTCTAAGCTTGATTTAGCTAAAGGTTAATGGCAAGTACCACTAGACCCCACTTCAAGGCATATAACAGCAATCGCTACACCCCTTGGGCTGTACGAATGGAGATATCTTCCGTTTGGTCTCAAGAACGCTCCCGCCACATTTGTCAGGTTAACTAGACTGCTATTGCACGGCATCAAAGACGTGCAATCTTATATTGATGATATATGTATCCATTCTTCAAACATGACTTCTCACTTACTTACACTCCAACAAGTCTTTAACCAATTCTTTCTTTTTGGACTTACTATCAAACCTTCCAAGGTTGAAATAGGCTATAAACAGATAGACTTCCTAGGTCATAGGATTTCCGAAGGTAAACTGTTGACAGATGATAAAATCGTATCAAAAATTCTCAACCTAGAAGTTCCAACTACAAAGAAACAGGTTAGAAGCCTATTAGGTCTCATAAACTATTATGCCAAGTTTATACCAAACTGGGCAGAACTCACCTCAGTTTTTTCTAATCTGTTGACAAAAGATCATCCAGAAAAATTTTGTAAGAGTATCCGCTTAGAGGATGCAATGTGCAAATTGAAATCAATTTTTCTAACCCACCAGTATTCAGATTACCAAACATAGATATACCTTTTATTTTGACCACAGATTCGAGTGCTATCGCAATTGGAGGATGCCTGATGCAAGAATATCAGGGCTTGAGACACCCAATACTCTACGTCAGCCGCAAGCTGAAAAAGGCAGAGATCCATTACTCCACAGTTGAGTTGGAGGCATTAAGTCTACTTTTTTGTATGCGTCGATTATCTAAGTTCCTCTTAGGTTCGCATTTTGTTGTTTTAACCGATAATTCGCCGCTGCTGGTACTTAAGCAAGGTGTTCCAAAGAACCATCGTTTGGAAAGATGGTGTCTTCTTCTTCAAGATTTCGACTTTGAAATCCGCCATATCAAGGGCACTGATAACATTATTGCTGACTTTTTATCACGGCAAACTAATGCACCAGCAGACGAACACTAGGCACATTAATTATTCGCCATATAAGAAGCTGTGATATTTTAGTCTGTTGCATAGAACAGTGTACCTCTACACCTACTAGAGAACTATCATTTAGAAGTATCAACGCCCAAGTGAATAGGTTACGTATAACACCCACGAACATGACACTTTGAGAATCCTATATTACCAATTGCCAAGGTGTTAAAAACAATCCGAGCGATACATAATATCTGTGAAATGATTTCAACCAGTGAACTGACAGTCATCTGTAAAGATTAAGAACATTGCATACTCACTATTGCTAAGAAACTTCGCAAAAAGCCGGAATAGAACTACGTCGATTACAACATGCAAGTGACAGCTATATTAACTAACATTGATGGCACGACACACGGACAACAGGAGGACAACACACACATCGTCGTTGGATTTAGTTAGTTAGTTAATTAGTTATTTATTAGTTAATATGTATTACACTTGTATTTAAGTATGTATATAAAATATGTCAACCTATAACTTGTATATTTTCTACCATAATATTACAAATATTTCCACTCATAGGTGAAATATTCGTCCTATACAATTTTTTTCTATGTAAGTTATAAACCATTTTTTGATTACACATACAAAAAGTACTTGTTACCTTAAAGGGAACATATCGCCTAATCCATTTTTCTATGGGCAATAAGACTTACCTCAACTTTATTTATATATTTTAACAAAATACTATTGTGTATGAAAGATGTATGAATGACAAAGTGAATGAATTAAATGAGAGAGCGATATACTGAGCGGACAAATTGTACGCAAAACGTATTTATTTTAATTTGTCTGCGTCTTTCATGTAAAAATGTATTACCTGTCTAATTGTTGAGACATGTTTAGTATGTAACACACTACATCTAAGCGCCACTGCTTGGAGTGCCCGATCATGCATTACACACATTGGGGTAATTCATGACAAAGGATATCCCAACTCGTGACGCTTGGAGATACACCACACAGTGAGCACACACTTTATACAAACTCAAAACTGAACACTAACAATTAAAGTACAGGCACTTTATTAGAAACAGCAACATATCAGTCAATACACGAAGTAGCCAACAGGAACACGTAGTCAGATGTGATAAAACAACAGCATAACTACTTATTCAGCATTATACAACATACGGAAGTAAAAATTTATCGAAATACACACACAAGACAAGATTTGCAGGTGTACTTAAATAGCCAAGACATTTGTCTTGTTAGAACTCTCTCACACAGAGTTTTAATATCTTGGTATCATATGGATACTTGAGAAGGGC
The DNA here is from genome assembly GCA_014155875.1 of Cepaea nemoralis. Lineage (NCBI taxonomy): Eukaryota > Metazoa > Mollusca > Gastropoda > Stylommatophora > Helicidae > Cepaea > Cepaea nemoralis. Next base: position 138,439 of record JACEFZ010006112.1, on the reverse strand, counting down.
GCGGTTGTAAAAACAACTGGGAAACGTCACGGAACTTCGGTCAGATAAGCATGTTTAAGAACATAGAAGAGAGAGACCTCTTCAGCAATCATCTTAAAGTGGTGTATGGGAGAATACATGAGTTGGTGATGCAGATATGTAAGTTGCCAAGTTACTATCCACCAAACTACAAACACCGACTTTATGTGATCCTGTGACAGAATTAGTTCAGAACTAATTACCATATAAGAACCCATCAAAGCAGGGGGGAGGGGGACTCCTGTCACAGCCTCACATAAGGGAGGTACCAACATAAAAGTAAGAGATACTGGCGAAGGTATAGAACTCCAGCTAAAGGGAAAGAACCGAGTCACTCGAAGGCTCGAATAATCCAGAGCCTTCTCGAAGGACCGGTCAATGTGTCCACAGCTCCGTGGACACTGATGGGGTCCGCCGATTGCGGGCTCCACGAGAAACTCAGAGAGAGTTGCCACCCGTGTTGGATTGCGACACGTGTGGAAGGACAGACACGGACTGGACATCGAGGAAGCAACAGGGCTTACCTTAAGGGGACTTGATAGTAGACCCAATTGTATTTAGGGGTCTTATACATATGTTTAGATAGCTGCTAGAGTTGTTGTGTTAATCATGTTCATTGTAAACTCCTGTGATACGCAACTTGCTGATTGCTGGCTTGTGAAAACTCGCTTCGCCAGCGTACTGTAATATACATGTAAATAAATGATGCTAGATTGTATCTGAACGGAGTTGTTACCTGTATGAGCCCGAGTTTCAATCCCCTAGAGATCTAGGACGGTGACAGCCGTGTGAATTTGTTGATTTGAGGTTAAAGAGATATTTATAAACGTCTGCAACAGACATTAAGGGAATCTCAGCGGGAATATTTCTGGTGCACTTCTCCTCACAGAATGATGCCAGTGAACTTAAATTACAAGAGGAGTCTGGTATTGAAGACTTTAGATTCTCTATTTCTGATTGAAAGAACCAATTGAATTCACCGCATGTTATAGAATTTGGTATTGCTGATTCTGTAGAGCGTTTCTTATTGGTTAGCAAGTTAATAGCCTTCCATATATTTGAATAAAATTTGGTGGAACTGCGGTAAAGCTGTGAAAGTGTAAACAATATAAAATGACATATAGTAGTGCAGCTTTACATAACAGAGTTAAGATACATACAGAACGTTGCGGCGATTAGCCTTCATCAGCAAACAAACACATTCACAAACACAACATACAGTCAAGGAGAACTCCTGTGACTACATTAGAAGGTGATGACAGGACGAGAAGAACAAAAGCATGGAAAAATTGAAGCAATGAAGAGAAAATGAGAATTGAAAAAAATGTTAATTGAAAAGAATGTTAGTTGAAGAAAATGTTGAAAAAATGTTAATAGAGAAAAATCTTCATACTCACCTCACAGTTTGGATATGTAAGTAACTAAGAGAGTCTCGGGTGCGTTGTTATATCCGGTGCTGGGTGTTACGGTTCAGTGAGCACATAGAAAGAAGGGGGCGGAGTAGGAGGCGTGTAAAATAGAAGGTGGTACTGACCAAAACCCCATTGTGTTGTTATAGGGGCGAGTCTTAAGGTCTGGGTGGACTGATATGCGTGAACACGCGTACATACATGGACACACGTCAACAGACAAAATGCTAGTGTATGTGAACATGTGCAAAGTATATGCAAGAAGAGAGAGAGAGAGAGAGAGAGAGAGAGAGAAGAGGGGGGAGATAGAGAGAGAGACAGAGAGAGACAGAGAGAGAGGGAGAGAGAGAGGGAGAGAGAGAGGGAGAGAGAGAGGGAGAGAGAGGGGGAGAGAGAGGAGAGAGAGAGTGAGGGAGAGAGAGGGCAGAGAGAGAGGGAGAGAGAGGGAGAGAGAGAGGGGGAGAGAGAGGGCAGAGAGAGAGGGCAGAGAGAGGGAGAGAGAGAGGGAGAGAGAGAGGGAGGGAGAGAGAGGAAGATAGGGAGAGAGAGGGAGAGAGAGAGGAGGGGAGAGAGAGGGGGAGAGAGAGGGAGAGAGATAGGGAGAGAGGGGGGAGAGAGAGGGAGAGAGAGAGGGAGAGAGAGAGGGAGAGAGAGAGGGAGAGAGAGGGGGAGAGAGAGAGGGAGGGAGAGAGGGAGAGAGAGGGAGAGAGAGAGGGAGAGAGAGAGGGAGAGAGGTAGAGAGAGAGGGAGAGAGGGAGAGAGAGAGGGAGTGAGAGAGAGAGCCAGAGAGAGGGGGAGAGTGAGAGAGGGGAGAGTGAGAGAGAGAGGGGGCGAGCGAGAGGGAGAGAGAGCGAGAGAGAGAGGGAGAGAGAGGGCGAGAGAGAGAGCGAGAGAGAGAGAGCGAGAGAGAGAGGGAGAGAGCGGGAGAGAGAAAGGAAAAGTGATAGTGATATACCACATGAGGCATGCGGAGCGCATCGGTCTACACGTACGACGTACCACTCATACTGTACCCTATGAAATAGTCAGTATGGTTGATTGTTACACAGCACACTTCAGGAGCCTCTCGCCCAGTGCTCGAGTTGTTCGGACTGTGTAAGATCCAACAACTGGTAATACACGTGAAGTAGGTAGGCACAGAGAAGCAAGATGTAACTCTCTCTTCTTGCATATACTTTGCACATGTCCACATACACTAGCATTTTGTCTGTTGAGGTGTGTCCATGTATGTACGCGTGTTCACGCATATCAGTCCACCCAGACCTTAAGACTCGCCCCTATAACAACACAATGGGGTTTTGGTTAGTACCACCTTCTATTTTACACGCCTCCTACCCCGCCCCCTTCTTTCTATGTTCTCACTGAACCGTAACACCCAGCACCGGATATAGCAACGCACCCGAGACTCTCTTAGTTACTTACAGATCCAAACTGTGAGGTGAGTATGAAGATTTTTCTCTATTAACATTTTTTCAACATTTTCTTCAACTAACATTCTTTTCAATTAACATTTTTTTTTTCAATTCTCATTTTCTCTTCATTGCTTCCATTTTTCCATGCTTTTGTTCTTCTCGTCCTGTCATCACCTTCTAATGTAGTCACAGGAGTTCTCCTTGACTGTATGTTGTGTTTGTGAATGTGTTTGTTTGCTGATGAAGGCTAATCGCCGCAACGTTCTGTATGTGTCTTAACTCTGTTATGTAAAGCTGCACTACTATGTGTCATTTTATATTGTTTTCCATATATTTGGACTGTTTGAATTATCTGCAATCAAATTTTTTAAATGATCTTTTTTTATCCTACGAATTTCATATTTAACTTTATTCCTTAGTCTACGGTAATTGATGAAGTCTTTATTTTTGTGTGCTGTATCTCGCTCTCTCATGATTTCCAGAACTTAACTAGTGACCCATGGAGATTTATGTTGATTTTTGACTCGAACTTCTTTGATTAGCACGTGTTTATCGAACACATTGTAGACTGTCTTCGTCCAGAAAGCTAATGCATCTTCCGGATCATGAAGTTGGTAAACGTGATCAAGGGCTGCTTTTCTTAAGTCTTGCAAAAATAAATCTTGGTTGAATGCTTTAAAATTTCTAAATTTGATACTTACATGTTTATGTTTAAGAGATTTGACCCTAATTCTTGACCATGTACAACATACAGGGTAATGGTCACTAACTGTACTAACAGGAACAGAACATTCAATAATATTATCTGGACAAGTAACATATATATGATCAATTATAGTTGAGGATGTGTCAGTAACCTTTGTGTTACGGTTTATTAGTTGTTTGAAATTGTAAGAAAGAATGATAACGTCCCATGTCTGGCTGGATTTACTAATATCTATGTTGAAGTCACCTAGTATCATAACTTCTCTACCTGCTGTAAACACTCTATCCATCATTGTAGTGAAGCAGTCATACCAACTGTACCCGGCATAAGGATTCCTATATAGGTATCCAATGAGAAACGGTTGTTGGCTGGCTGCTTCACCTCTAACCAAACACATTCTACCTACCCTACGGTCTCGAGATCACTTCTACTGGAACAGTTGAGGGAATTGGAAATGTATACAGCAATACTTGTCTCTAATTTTTGATTTGCATCTTTCCGAATTACTTTAAACCCCTTAAGTGAGATTTCGGAGTCGGTTATTTTGTCGTTAAGACGACTTTCTGTGATTCCAAACACATGGAACTGTTCGGACAGTATTACTGAGAGCTCAGGTAATTTGTTGAGCAGATGAAAGATGTTGAGATGGCCTATATATAGACCATTTTTGTTGAGCCACTGATCATGATTGGCGAACATTACAAACTAAAAGGAAGATGTCGCTTGTGGTATACAAATTGCATGGATTTTGAAACTTTATTTAGAAGTAGTTAAGGCTGTTAGAGGGGGCAGGAAAATGTCTTTGCTGGAGTGATATCATGAATGCTTGGTGCAGGGCTGCAGGATTGTATCGCATTAGCTGCTGAAGTTGACGGTTCCACTCATAGGATTGTAGATTACCGTCCAGCGAGGGACTGCTATGAGTTTCACTGGAAGTGCCTACATTGGAAGCAGGCATCGGGGGCACAGCACCATTGTTTAACGGTGTGCGCTTTGACATCGTTGAGGGAGACTGTTTTACGGGCAAGGTAGGAAACAGAGTATCATAGTTAGCAACATTTGGATTGGAGCTTGGGTTGCTATTCACGCCCTGTTTGTGTGTTCGCTATGCCCTGTTTGTGTGTTCACTGTGTCCTGTTTGTGTGTTCGCTATGCCCTGTTTGCGTGTTTGCTATGCCCTGTTTGCGTGTTCGCTATGCCCTGTATGCGTGTTTGCTATGCCCTGTTTATGTGTTCGCTATGCCCTGTTTGTGTGTTCACTATGCCCTGTTTGTGTGTTCGATGTTGCCATATTTGTGTGTTCGCTGTGGCCATATTTGTGTGTTCGCTGTGGCCCTGTTTGTGTGTTCGCTATGCCCTGTTTCTGTGTTCGCTTTGCCCTGTTTCTGTGTTCGCTATGCCCTGTTTGTGTGTTCGCTATGCCATATTTGTGTGTTCGCTGTGGCCCTGTTTGTTTGTTAGCTATACCCTGTGTGTGTGTTCGCTATGCCTTGTTTGTGTGTTCGCTGTGCCTTGTTTGTGTGTTCCATGTGGCCCTGTCTGTGTTCGCTATGCCCTATTTGTGTTGCTGTGCCTTGTTTGTGTCGCTGTGCCTTGTTTGTGTGTTCGCTGTGCCCGGTTTGTGTGTTCCATGTGGCCCTGTCTGTGTGTTCGCTATGCCCTGTGTTTGTGTGTTCGCTGTGCCTTGTTTGTGTGTGTGTGTGTTCGCTATGTCATATTTGTGTGTTCACTGTGGCCTTGTTTGTGTGTTCGCTATGGCCCTGTTTGTGCATTCGCTGCGTCCTGTTTATGTGCTCGCTGTACTGTTTGTGTGTTCGCTGTGTCTGTACAAGACAAACACAGACAGACATCAAGTTCACCTGACATTGTGAACACCGCTGTGCGATGTTGATCGATACAATCGTGCCGCCTGGTTGTTAGAGCTGAATTACGATGTGTTCACCGGTCGACTTTCTTTGTACCTGGTTGTGAACGTTTAGAAAAGCTGTAGAGGGCCTGGCACAAGTTATAAGCTGCATCTTCTTCCGCTTCATCTTCTTCTGCTTCTATTCTATTTATTAGTGGTTGTGGTGACAACTTCTATGCTGTTCTTAGTTCACACTGACAGTACCGTGCGGTGGATTTTCTCAGTATGATGCAAGTCTTCGAAATGCTGAACATGTGTTTTTCTTTTAAAATACCACCCACTTATGAAGCCCCCGTAAGCTGCTGCCTGAAGCTGCCGCCTTTCTGTATCATAGCACGGCACGGCCCTGCACACTGACGACAAATGGCAGGAGCACATGAGGAATGAGAATTGTGATAGAGACAGTCAGCAAACCTTCAGTGGTTATCGCAAACTCCATACACTATCTTGGCAGAAGGATACCCCCATAACTGCTCCAGTTCCCCTGATAGATCTCACAAGGGGCAATCTCAGAACAGTGAATGAACCGTAGTGCGGACAATGAATTTTGGATTACCAGGAACAATTGTCATAGTACCTTGCGGTGTAGAACAGAGGGTCTTGAGCCTGAGGAATTAAGGCCGCATGACTAGTGCAGTAGCTGCGAACTGTGTAGGTTAACATTTTCTTTTTTACCCCAGACAGAAACATCTCCACACCTTATGGAGGATTCAAACCCGGGTCTCTCGAAGGAGAGCCCGGCATTCTAGCCACTCGGCCAGCCGCTTGTGGGTTGGGTTTTCTCTTTTTAAAATTGTAGTGGCCTTTCGGCCTGTCCTCTTCTGCCTTCTGCTGCCGAGGGACCTGTAGCGTGAGAAACGTGCACACGAGCTCGCCTAGTTCTTCGCCCTTATCCGATATGGTTAAATGTCCCACTGACTATCCCAGGATCTGAGGCAGTTTACCAGACTTCAGATTGTGTAAACATTCACACCGCTGGCACTGGTAATCGTGCCCGGCCAGGTGATGTAGCTAAAGTCACATCAGCACCAACAGTAGCAGTGGAGAAGGGCCGGCAGTACCAACTCCCATCAACAGTGGCAATGAAGCAGGACCGGCAGTACCAACTCCCATCAACAGTGGCAATGAAGCAGGACCGGCAGTACCAACTCCCATCAACAGTGGCAATGAAGCAGGACCGGCAGTACCAATTCCCATCAACAGAAGCAGGAGTTGCACACGCAGACACAAGCCAGGGATGCGACGGTGAACCAGCTGGGCAAGGACCAGGCCTGGATGAAGTATCGGCGGCTGTTGCCTGCTGTTGGCGTGTTCCTGGGCCGCTGGTGTGTCCCTGGCCTGCAGCCCGCCAGGGGACGTATTGATTACTTGACACTGTTTAATCCTGCTAGGAAAACAAGCAAATGTTGACATCTCACGCAGGTATTGTCATCTAGATTGGCGTGTGCGATCACGTCCCTTCGCGAATTGATTGCGCCAGCGTGATGATCACGTGTGTTTTATCATCATTAAATAAAGTAAGTGAAGATCCTCTTTGGACACTATCCGCCTGCCGGTGCTACCCCATATGTGTATAGCCAATCGGACCTCGACTGATGTTGTGGTCAACAGCTCACCGCCCGCCTTTATTTCCCATACCGTGGCCTGGTACCCAGTTTACGCTATCTTGATCTGGAACCCAGTTCAATTTTAAAATAAACCCCACGAATTTATAATCTAAGATTTTTTTTTTATCCAGAATTTATAATCCAGCGTGTGCCGCGTGGTTACACACCCGCTTCACACGCCAGTGATCCGGGTTTGTTTCCGGGTCCGGTCAAGGATATTCACTACTGACGAGCTCAAACGAGAGCAAAACTCGAGTCTAGTGCTTCCACGTTGACGTTTATAGGCCTTTGGTTCATACCAGAGTACGATCAGCGTTTCCAGTAGTAAGTTGTGCTCAATATTTAAATCTCAAATCCCGAAACAACCAAATAAATCAATCTGATTATTGCTCGCTGAACTTTAGGCGGCCTGGTGTGCCTTACCAGTGAGAAGTCCTGATCGTTCGGGTCCACATCGATTGACGGACGTCAGTCTCGGCGATCGGGCAAATCTTGAGCTACAGCCTACGATGGGTGACGTTGTAATATTCTGTTATGATAATTTGGCAGTGTCCAGCTTCACACGCCAGTGATCCGGGTTTGTTTCCGGGTCCGGTCAAGGATATGCACTACTGACGAGCTCAAACGAGAGCGAAACTCCAGTCTATTGCTTCCACATTGACGTGGATAGGCCTTAGGTTTATACCAGAGTACGATCAGCGTTTCCAGTAGTGGGTTGTGCTGAATATTTAAATCTAAAATCCCGAAACAACCAAATAAATCAATCCCGGATTGTCTTTGTTTTCAATTTCTGCGCTGGGTTTCAACTGTCCCCTGAAGAATAGTCCTGGTAAGGGAGTTTTGGTGAACGGTATGCCCAGTACACTTGGTCAGTACGTGGACAATAAAGGACTGATGTGCTGACCTCTTGGGCGGCTGGCGAGAAGCACAGAGGTTCAATGAACACACGATACTCTTTATAAATGCTCGCACGTTGCACAAAATAGCCATACGCTGGCAGAATCAGCGATCCAACTGGGCACTAGCAGGAAGGAACGCGGTAGAGGGCGGAATATGTGCGTGCCTAACCAACCGACAAGAACTAAACATCATGCGTCTCTTTCTCCGCTAGCGGTGGAAGGAAGAGTCAACATTCTGGTGTGTGAAATATACACTAGAGTTTGCTCTAGAAATCTGCTAATATACTGTTCATATACTATTTATATGTTGTTTATATGCTGTTTGTATACCGGTTATATAATGGACACTGCGACACAAACAAGACAACGGAAGAAGAGTGATGGTCACCTCAAAACCTGGGTTGTTTATTGGCCTGGGACAGCACATCTGGTAGACTATCATCATGTAGCTAGTCCTTCACAGAACGTGTCTCTCGGCACGAGCCGGCTGACAGACTCTCCATCTTTCTCTAGGTAATGTTTCCATCATTGTTCTTTGTGAATCGTTCTAATGCTTCCATCACTGTTCTTTGTGAACCGTTCTAATGTTCCCATCACTGATCTTTGTGAATCGTTCTAAAGCTTTCTTTACTGGTCTTTGTGAACCGTTCTAATATTCCCATCACTGTTCTTTGTGAACCGTTCTAATATTCCCATCGCTGTTCTTTGTGAACCGTTCTAAAGCTTTCTTTACTGGTCTTTGTGAACCGTTCTAATATTCCCATCACTGTTCTTTGTGAACCGTTCTAATGTTTGAAGTGGCCAAAGTACTTCAGTTTGGCAGACATGTTGCTGTTTATGATTCAGTGCAATTCCATGTTGAGATCTTCTAGAATGGTGGCATCTTCTTCTCAACGTATTCTAAGATTGTTTCTGTACATTGAAGCTTGTTTCTGTACTTTGAAGATTGTTTCTGTACATTGAAGGTTGTTTCTGTACATTTAAGTTCAACAGTCTGGCTTGTCGTCTGTAATGTTTGTGAAATAGTCCATCATTTCGTGTGTGTTGCCACAATAGTAACATCCTTCAGTGTGTGTTGCCAAAACAGTCCATCATTCAGTCATGTGTGTCGCGTAACGTATACTACTATGATGGAATTGGATCAAAGTAGATACTAAATAGACTTCTACAAATAGAGAATCTAACCACTGCTGAAGAAGCGATCAAATGGCTCGCAATTCTAGAAGAATGATTAAAGTCCCAGAATGGATCACTACTTCTAAACAGTGCCAGGCGGAAAGTTATGACGACGAACTGTACTAACAAACGAAGACAGTATGTCAAGTGATTCCTGCTAACGTGCCTGGATGAATAATGATCCCCCACTGCCTAATGTATTCTCACACAACAGGAGATAAGACAGATTTATAAGTATAGATATGGTCCTTTCACTCGTCACACAATCTGATGATGCTCTAATCTAATTTTATAATGACAGACGCAGTTAGTTAAAATTACAAATATAACATAGTTTGTTTAATCCTAAAGAACACTACATGGGCCCCACAGGGAACTCACTGACACATAAGAGATACGCAGATCCCTGAAATTTCTACAAGATTATGTTCAGCTAGAGGATGTAATCATAGACTTCTAGCCGATAGCGGACAAATTGTGAGTGCTGTGCAGTGGCAAACGGGTGGGTAGCCACTCATCTGATAATCCTTAGCCTCCTGGATGGTAAGCTGTCAGTGCTGACTGGATCGTGGTATGGACTCCACTCTCTGCTGCATCAAGTGAGTGGTTCGTAGCTCAATCACCGGTCGTGACTACGGCTACAGATGATCAGGGTGCAGTCTCTGTGAATTACAGTGAGAAGGAGTGAATAATCCTTCAAGACAGACTTGTAAATTCTTTTGGCCATGTCATTGTCCTGCATGGCATGCTTGTCTCATAAATTTCAATAGCATGTATTATCTCAATTTACACATTTTGATTCCTTATCTGAAATCTACAACAGCACACTGCTCTAATGGAAACAGCACACAAATGATATCCTATTCTCTCTGCTGACATTTAGATCAAACATGTACAATCACAATGCTCTACTTCAAAGACCACAGTTCCAAATATATATTCTAAGTCATGATTAATCATGGAAACATGAACCACAATTCACATAATGACGTAACAGTACATATAGGATGACTTCAGTGGAATGAAACAGACTCCACAACTCCGACGTCACATATACATTAACAAACCATTAAATCGATGAAACACCACACATCATTTTCCAAGTATGGAAACACACAAACTACACTCCACACGATGAATTAACATCACATATTGATGAATTCCATAGAATGAAATGAAATCACACACAACAACTATAACTTCACGATGTACACGAGTGAACCATTAAAATCAATGAAACACCCCAAGTTCACTTAAAGAGTTATGAGTTGTACTACTAGCAAGTCTTCCTTATATTAATTACGACATAATTAATTATCTAGAAGATTTCTTAGCTAGGTTTAAGATTATTTTCACTATACACAAGAACAATATTAGGGTTGGAGAATTCCCCCAAGGTTTGAACTTTGTTAAGTGGGCCATATTGGACCACATGGTAGTAATCTGACTATGGGCAAGATAAGAGATTAATAAAGAATAATTAATTGTAACTATTCACTCTCTGAACTAATTCCTTCAACTAATAAGTATTTTATCTAGAGAAATACGCTAGTTCCGAAGTTAAGCACATAATTAATTTATCTTAACTCTAATCGTCTACTGACTAACTCAGGTGTCCTTCCGCAGGCGGATACCTAATTTCGAGAATCACGTAATGTAATTTATCCATGTTTTTAATGCCACATGTGACGAGCTTTGTGTTTTACCCTTGTCGGCAAGCCACATGGCAAAAACATGGTTGTCATCGTCTTGCTCTTATCTAGGTATCTGAGCTCGGGTTCACACAGGCAACAATAACTTCGTTCACGATGGTATCGAACATTTATTGTATTTCAATATACAGTGCGTTGGCGCAGTGGGTTAACAAACCCGCGCTATATTACATATCACAGATAGTTAACATCAACCACATAGTTATCATACAACAGTCTAGCAAACTATCTAGCCTATGTATATATATATATATATATCTATTGATATCTATTGAGTCCCTCTAAGGCAGGCCCTGTTGCCTCTCTGAAGTCCGTCTGTCCTCTGCCGGTCCACACGTGTCCCAATCCGACACGGGTGGTAACTCTGTCCGAGTTCCCCGTGGACCCCGCAATAGGCGGGCCACGTCAGTGTCCACGGAACCATGGACTCAATGACCAGTCCTTCGAGAAGGCTCTAGATTACTGGGGCCTGGAGTGACTCACTTCTATCCCTTGGGCTGGAGTTGCAGCCCTTTAATTAATACCGATAAAGGTGAGGCGGTGACAATTTTCCTAATTCTAGTATTAGTTGACTAACACTAGTTTTAATTAATAGTATCTATTATCGATCGGCATGGCCTTTAGATTTTGCCGGCAGATTGACACACAGAAAAATATTTAACAAAATTATTATTAACTCACCCTGCAACTAGATTTTGACTGGCCTATCGGGAGTGGAGACTATCATTGGCTTTTCTATGTTTTAGAGGGTTGTTCGGCTTAACAAGAGCCAGCAATAAAATATGTTTAAACACAGACAGGTGTTCAATTTTAGCCAATTGACGTGATAGTAACTCCTGCTCCCTCCAGGTTGCTGTCAAAAATGGCAGATGTTAGGGTGCTACCGGAAGTTACCTTCTCATCCAGGAGAGTTCCCTTCTTGTGGCCAAATTAAAACTCACAGCCAAACTTGAATATAACATTCAGCCTGACTTGATTTCTTGGCTTGTAAACGAACTCTACCCTACATCTACTTCTAACTATAAGAAGAAATAGTATTTAACTCTCTCTATAGTTTTATGTATATAAATACACTAACCAAAGACGATTTTATCTAATATTTGAAAATATAGATAAAAATAATAATAATACAGGATACATAGAGGGGTTTACTGAGGGCTATCTCCATCTAGTAACAAAACGATCTGAGAGGTGGGCCAACCTGTCACAACGTGTTACCACAACCGTCCATCCTTCAGCGTGATTTGCCAAAACAGTCCATTCTTCATCGTGTGTTGCCACAACACTCCACCTTTCAGTCGTGTGTTGTCACCTCGACACCGCAAGGTACAAGAGGAACATGATGAGATGAGATGAGAGTTGCCACATCGGTCCATCTTTCAGAGTGTGTTGCCACAATAGTCCATTATTCAGTGTGTCTTGCCACAACAGTCCATCCTTCAGCCATGTGTTGCCACAACAGTCCATCCTTCAGTGTGTGTTGCCACAACAGTCCATCATTCAGCGTGAGTTGCCACAACAGTCCATCCTTCAGTGCGTGTTGCCACAACAGTCCATCCTTCAGGGTGTGTTGCCACAACAGTCCATCCTTCAGTGTGTGTTGCCACAACAGTCCATCATTCAGAGTGAGTTGCCACAACAGTCCATCATTCAGCGTGAGTTGCCACAACAGTCCATCATTCAGCGTGTGTTGCCACAACAGTCCATCCTTCAGTGTGTTTTGCCACAACAGCCCATCATTCAGTCGTGTGTTGCCACAACAGCGCATCCTTCAGTCGTGAGTTGCCACAACAGTTCGTCCTTCAGTGTGGTTTGCCACAACAGCCCATCATTCAGTCGTGTGTTGCCACAACAGCCCATCATTCAGTCGTGTGTTGCCACAACAGCCCATCATTCAGTCGTGTGTTGCCACAAAAGCCCATCATTCAGTGTGTGTTGCCACAACAGCCCATCATTCAGTGTGTGTCCCCACAACAGTCCATCATTCAGTCGTGTGTTGCCACAACAGCCCATCATTCAGTGTGTGTCCCCACAACAGCCCATCATTCAGTGTGTGTCCCCACAACAGTCCATCATTCAGTGTGTGTTGCCACAACAGTTCATCCTTCAGTGTGGTTTGCCACAACAGTCCGTCCTTCAGTCGTGTGTTGCCACAACAGCCCATCATTCAGTCGTGTGTTGCCACAACAGTCCATCCTTCAGTCGTGTGTTGCCACAACAGCCCATCATTCAGTGTGTGTTGCCACAACAGCCCATTGTCAGGGTCTTAAACTTGGCTCGCTTTCCTAACAAGTGTGAGACAGTACAAATACAACGTGATTTGACGTAAGACTCAACGACACATCGTTCGATGGATTTATTAACATATCAAATACAGAACGATGATCACAAATATATATAATGGATACTTTACAACTTACATCCACAATACAGTTCACAAGTCTGACTCGCAAGATGTCCAGACACTCGCCTTTCAATACAGAAACCATACAACGCCTTTCTCTCAATCACACGTCCGTCATGTTCCGTGTCCCAGAGCTGTCTGGACCTGGTTCGCAACTTGCCTCCTGCCTGACGTGGCGTCACGTGGCAGGCGTGCGTCTTGCGTTGGCGGCCTGACCGCTGGTCAGCCAGCGATCCCGCAGGCCGGTAACTCATATTTGCCTGGCGGCGCAACGAAGTTGTTGCATCCCTTACTGGGAGCTAAGTCGCCTGGCGGTCGTAACGATGTCCCTGCATCGCTGTCCCCTGTCGGACTCTGACACGCTCCCCCGGTAAAATCCATGAAAGATGTCGTCTTTCATGTATAATGTCTGTACCTGTTGGGTTAATAGTATACCCTTGTCAGAGTCTACCTTTCCATTGTTATACACAACGTTATCAAAATTACACACATGGCATAGAAATATATAAGAACTGGGAGTTGGGTACAAAGACATGTGGTGCTTCATGTTTAACACATATCAGGCTTCACCCTCTCGATGGCTGGTTACCTCAATTGTATTATCACCCAGTCAGATCAGTAGTACCAGCTTCACGCATCTACGTCGCAGCAATTTGAAAAAAAAAATAATAATATGGTTCTTGAAACAAAAACCATCTAGCCAGACTGAAATACGACTTTATATAAGTCGTATAAAACACTCCAACCCTGTCCCTACTTGGCCAGGAGTTATTGTGTTGGTATACAATGTTGGCAACACTCTGCCATGCCCAGTAGATGCCTGCCTGTGGTGTCAACACTTTAACAACAACATGTTATATTACACACAACACATTAGCATATACATTTCAAATTATGGCCCTTTGTGTGAAAATGTAATAACAATAAATGAAAGGGAAATAATTTTAACATTAGTGAAACACAATAATTTACAATAACTATTTAATTTCTTAGTGTCATTGCTTGACGTTTCTTCATATTAACGAGAAAAAGTCGGTAATATGAATACGTTAATCAAGATATGATTCTAAGATTACATTAGAGAAATAAATAAACACACAATTCGTGTATTCAATTTTATAGAATCCTAAACTTTTTAGAATTGTCAAAACTTTTTAACCTTTTATATGTTGTCTGCTATTTTTGTTCTAAATTTCTAATTAATCCGGAAGTACACACGAGCACTAAAATCAGCTGATGGTATCGCTTGTAGAACACACCTGTTCCGGTTTGATGTAGTTTAAGGAAGGAACACTGTTCTCAAAGTTCGTGTTGGATGTTGCTACACAATCTTCTGGATTACGATCGAATGTTCATGTGTTAGATGTTTCAGTCGAACATTAAAGATTTCGGTTCACTGCAGAGGTGTAGAAAAGTCGTCACTGTTCAGTTTTTACTTTCACACTCGTAATTAAAATGTTCCTGGAAGATTCAACACGAAGTTGTCACTGTCACGTTGGATAATTCGCTTCAGGTAAGTGCGAATGTGACACTGTTCTTGTACGTAATATATACAGTTAATAAAGTTCGCTTTCTACCACATACTGCACATTTATACACGACAATCACTACATGAACTAGTAAAATAAGAACACTATATATAATGGGAGTAATCCCTATCACAATATTGTAGACATTACACAGCTTTTTGTGAATGAAAAACCACTATTCACTGCTAAATGGCTGTGTCGGTCTGAGTGTATTTCTACATACTGCACTCAGACATTGGTGCTCACTGGGTCGGTCGGACAACGTGACAAAAGATCGGCAATTGAATTGGTTCTGCCTGGGATATGTCGAACCTCAAAGCTATAATCTTGAAGTTTCAAAGACCAACGCGCTACCATATGGTTCGATGGCACACCTGAATTCATCCATCGTAAGGGGCTGCTGTCCGATTCTACGATGAAATGGCGTCCTAGAAGAAATCTAGATAATTTTGTAATACCTACTACTAAAGCTAGGGCTTCCAATTGAGGAATGGACCATGCCCGCTCTCGGGCCTTCAGCTTCCTTGATACAAAATAAACGGGGTGGAGAATGTTGTTATACTCCTGCAACAGGACTGCTCCAATCGCCACGGAGCTAGCATCTGTGCGTAATCTGAAAGGTAAACGGATATCGGGCAATTTAAGGATAAGATTATGTTCATTCTTATCAGAAAAACATGATAGCACTTTATGAAATGCGATTTTTAGGCATTGATCGTGTACAATTTTCTCTGGTTTATCTTTTGTTAGTAGATTAGTAAATACCTCGGTCAGTTCAGGAATAAACTGCCGATAGTAATTTATTAAGCCCAACAAACTTCTGACTTGTTTTTTTTGTAGTCGGAAGTGAGAGTTTTAGTATCTTGGACACAATTTTATCGTCTGTCGTGACAAAGCCATTGGATATTTTGTAACCCAAGAATGATATTTCCTGGTAGGCTATGTCTACTTTTGTAGGCTTCACTGTCAGTCCGTGCTGTCTGATCCGTTCAAATGTTTGGTCTAATGTCTTAATGTGCTCCGTCATTGTCTCTGTGTGAATGCATATGTCGTCGATATAGCAAATTATGTTAGGAATGTCTACAAGGAGAAGTCGTGTCATACGAACGAAGGTGGCGGGGGCATTAACAAGCCCAAATGGAAGTTTGCACCATTCGTACAGTCCCCACGGTGTGGCAAATGCCGTCAAATGTCTGCTCTGTTCGTCTACTTCTATCTGATAATATCCTTTAGTCATATCTAACGTCGAAAAGAACCTAGCGTCTGTCAGTTCTGTCAGAAGGTCGTCAGTGTTTGCCATTGGCTCCAAATCAAGAACAGTAATTTTATTTAGCTTCCTATAGTCGATGCACAGTCTTATTGTATTGTCCTTTTTCCGTATTATCACCATTGGCGATGAGAAGTCTGACTGGGATCGTCGTATGATGTTGTTTTTCTCTAAGTTGATTATTTCTTGGTGCAAATGTTCTTTGTAGTGTAATGGGATGGTGTATGGTCTGCATTTTATGGGTGTGTTTGATGTGAGTGTGATGTGATGCTGTACTAATTCTGTTTGTCCTGGGTTGTTGGAAAAGATGGTGTTGTACTGCTGTATAAGCTGTTTGCAACTGTCTGTCTCTGCTTGAGTTAACTTTGGATTGATTTTGATATCCTTCAAGCAGCTAGTCGTGTCTAATGCAGGCGTTGGAATCTCGTCACTAGCATCGTCGTCTTCGTGATCTATTATCACTGTACACGCTGTTGTATCGTCTTGTTCGTTGTCTCTGTTGTGGTATGGTCTTAGCATATTTATGTGATATATTTTGTGTTTGTCTTTTATTAGGATTTCGTAGTCTACAGGTGAAATCTGTCTCGTCACTTTGAAGGGTCCCTGCCAAGAATCAGTCAATAAGTGTCTGTCACTAGGTAGCAGAAGAAGAATGTCCTGTCCAGGTGTCAATGTTATTGTCCTGTTACCTTTGTCAGCATACTGTCTATAAGTAGCACCAGATAGTTTTAGTGCATTCTTTGCAATAACACAAGATTTGATGATTCTTTCACGCAATGATGTCACATATAAGTATGATGATATGGGTTTAAGTACTGGTGTAGAGTCAGTTAACATTTGGTGGTAAATGGTCAATGGGCCACGTGGTTTGGCACCATAGATAAGTTCAAAAGGAGAGAAACCGGTACTAGCATGTGGTACCTCGCGATAAGCAAAAAGAATAGCTGGTAGATATACATCCCAGTTGTTGGGGTGTTCTTGCGTTACTTTTGCAAGCATGTGCTTAAGATCCCCGTTAAACTTTTCTATTACTCCGCTACTGTGAGGATGGTAGGGGGAATTGAAACACTGCTTAACTCCCAGCATTTTGGTGAAAGCTTGGGTGGATGCGGCAATAAACTGAGTGCCCCTATCAGATTGGATAGTATCTGGAAACCCTATCCTAGAAAAAATATGGAAGAATACTTCCATTATGTCATTGGCAGTTATGTTCTTTAACGGAATAGTTTCTGGCCAGCGACTACATTGATCAATGACAGTTAGAATAAATTTATTCCCTCTAGTTGTTGTATGACTAAGAGGGCCCACTATGTCAACCGATAGCTTTTCAAAAGGTCGACTGGCTAAGTCGGTAACTTGTAACTTTGCCTGTGGGTGTTTACCTTTTTTAACCAGTTTCTGGCAGGTGTCACAACTTCTGCAATATTCTTTAATGTCATTGCAAAATTTTGGCCAGTGAAATTGTGTCAATAACCTTGATCTGGTCTTAACGTATGCCATATGTCCTGCAAGAGGTATATCGTGTGCAAGATGTAAGGCTTGCTTGCGATAACTAGTTGGCAAAACAGTTTGCTCTGTGGTATTGTCACCTCTGGTGTAATACCTGGTGAGTATATCATTTTTCATAGCAAAATGACATTTTGCATTCTTGGTTACTTTTGGCTTTCGGCCGATCAGGTCAAAGTATTTTGACAATGAAGGATCAGCTCTTTGGGCTGTTACAAATGCTTCCTTCATGGTGTTAGTAGGTAGTGAAACTGGGCTGAGTAATTGTATCGCCTCAGTTTGATTTATTTCATCTTGCACTCTAGCAGTAGCTCTTGTTACTGCGTTCACACACTCAATGATATCAGATGATGATGATGGAACAATAGTTTCAATGATGTCATGAGAACTTAGTGCTACATTAGCTACTTTACAATCAATAGGTGGTGTGACATTTTCAATGATGACATTTGATGGTGATGTTATGGTATCATCAATACATGAAGATGTTATGTCATGAGGTTTATCATTTACCTCAGGTAAATTACCAATAATTATATCACAAACTGGGCTGGTTAGTGCAGCGCACTTTACTTTCCCAGTGAGGAAAGGTGTTTCAATATATGCCCATGCTAATGGGTATTTCTCAATATTGCCTGAGAATGTTCTACATGTTACGTGCCTGCCTGTATAGTCTGTAGGCATTATGAACGTTTTCTTCAGGCCAATGAGTGTACTTCCTGTGTCGCGAAGGACTGTAGCATATTTGCCATTTACATATCCGTGATGGATGTTTATTCTGCCTTTTGAACCTACTACCAAATTAGCTTCTTCATTGGCAATAGGGATGGTATGACCGCATGTTAAAATACCATCTTCATAGAAGGTGTTACAAACAGAGCATTTGTTTGCGTTGAATATGTCAAAAGCCTGTGCTGAGTTCACAGGATGTTTCTCTGGCTCTTCTTCTTCAGACGCGGAACTATCAAACAAGGCGGCATTTGCTTTGTTGGTCATATGCCTGCCCTCACAATCTTTCCGATGGTGTCCGTACGCCTTACAGAGGAAACATTTACTCAAACTTTTGAAGGATTTACGCTCCTTATCTTGTTGATTTACCCTGTGTAGTAGGTAAGTCTGGTAGCGAGGGTTTTTATCACACATCTCACTCTGATGATGAGAATATTTACAATAATTGCAATGATATAACTTCTCAGAGGTAGGCTTACGAGGTTTCTGCCTACTATAGGGTTGTTTGTCATAGTTAGCCGCTGCTACAAAGTTAATGTGAGTATCTTCAGTAGCAAAGCAATGTTTGTTGGCTGTGTAGTAAGCCGAACCACGTCTTTCAATCTCATCCACACTGGAGCATTCATTTTCTAACAAAAATTTAGCAAAGGCTGAAGGAATAGATGATACAATTTTGTCTCTAATGATTAGATCTTCCAATCTCTGATAACTTTTCTCAATTTTAGCGGCTGACGTCCATTTGGTGAAAATATCTCGGACTAAGCAGAGGTAGTCAGAGAACGTTTGCGTCGGTTTTGGGCTCAATTTACTGAATTGTTCTCTGTAACCTGCCTCATCTAACATAAAATGTGCCATAATCTTAGATTTCAGATAATGGTAATCTTTTCTGAGGTCTTTGGGGATGGTTTCAATAACTTTAAGAGGTTCCCCTGACAAACTCCTCATGTACACAATATTCCATTCAGACAGTGGAACTTGATAATGTTCCATTAAAGTTTCAAAATTTTGGGTAAAGGCTGCGATGCAGTCACCCGAGGTATAATTACGTACAATACCTTGATATTTCTTATACTGGTTTTCTTTCTCCAGTCTTTCAGATTTCTTAGACTCTTTGTTAATCGCAGTCTCAGTGTCAAGCTGTTTCATCTTCAACTGTAACTCCAGTTCTTCTCTCTTACTCTGAGCTGCTATTTCTGCCTTTTTCAGCTCTGTATCTTTCTCGATCTCGGCCTTTTTCAGTGCATTATCTATCTCAGCTTGCTTTGTCTTTTCAGACAATTCTGCTTGCTTTAAAGCTGTTTCTGCCTCTACTTGCTTGGCAGCCCTTTCAGCTGCTCTTTCTTCTTGTTCAGCCGCTTTCTCCTGTACTAGTAGGTATTCGGCGTATTTCTGCTCACTCCACTGTGTTAGTTCATCACCATGTAACTGTAACTTTATGCCCATATCAATGAAATCAAATAATGAAGACATGATGGAAAAATGTCAATGAAATACCAGCCACACACAATATGTTATAAGTGGTTAGTAATCAACAATTTACAATCTGTTTATATGGACGATATGTGCCTAAAAATGCATTTTTAAAGTATACGAAAAGAAAAAAGTATACTCAAGTGCCCTGGATGCGGTGAAGAACGGTTGGAAATCGGGCTAGGAACTGTAGGGTCGCTACTTCGAATCGCAAATGACCTCTACGGCAAGGTTTCGGATGGTACGGAAAAACCTGCTTTTATTTTGGAAGAAGATAAATTAGCGTCTATTTGTTGGTGTGTGCCTGCTTGTCACTAAGTTTTGATTAGGTTTGTATGGCGTTGAGTGTAATTGTATGTCGTAAGTTTGTCCGTCAACAGTTTTTTTACAATACGCGTTACTTTCTTTCCAAACAATTTTCGCGTTCCACAAACTCAATTCACAAAGACAATCTACAAGTATCTTAACACTCTACAACATTGATGACACATCACTTACATCAAGATAACACTCAGTAAGGACATAGACATCAAGTTTACAAGATGGCGACAAGGTCAAAATGGCGACAAGATCACAATGTCGACAAGGTCAAAACGGTGACAAGTTTCACAAATCACAAATGTTTTACACGCTTACAGGATCAAACAAAATGTATGCATTGTACGTTTACAAATGGTCTTACACATGTTTAAATAATGTAGTAACAATCAAAATGAGCCTTCCATGATCACATTTAAATCTAACTAAATTAAAGCTGGACGAGACCTTCACGTTCAACAAGGACGAGCTATTCACGTTCAAATAAGTAAATTAAAGCGGGACGAGCCCCCACGTTCACACATGTCAGGGTCTTAAACTTGGCTCGCTTTCCTAACAAGTGTGAGACAGTACAAATACAACGTGATTTGACGTAAGACTCAACGACACATCGTTCGATGGATTTATTAACATATCAAATACAGAACGATGATCACAAATATATATAATGGATACTTTACAACTTACATCCACAATACAGTTCACAAGTCTGACTCGCAAGATGTCCAGACACTCGCCTTTCAATACAGAAACCATACAACGCCTTTCTCTCAATCACACGTCCGTCATGTTCCGTGTCCCAGAGCTGTCTGGACCTGGTTCGCAACTTGCCTCCTGCCTGACGTGGCGTCACGTGGCAGGCGTGCGTCTTGCGTTGGCGGCCTGACCGCTGGTCAGCCAGCGATCCCGCAGGCCGGTAACTCATATTTGCCTGGCGGCGCAACGAAGTTGTTGCATCCCTTACTGGGAGCTAAGTCGCCTGGCGGTCGTAACGATGTCCCTGCATCGCTGTCCCCTGTCGGACTCTGACACCCATCATTCAGTGTGTGTTGCCACAACAGTCCATCCTTCAGTGTGTGTTGCCACAACAGCCCATCATTCAATGTGTGTTGTCACAACAGTCCATCATTCAGTGTGTGTTGCCATGACAGTTCATCCTTCAGTGTGGTTTGCCACAACAGTCCATCATTCAGTGTGTGTTGTCACAACGGTCCATCATTCAGTGTGTGTTGCCATAACAGCCCATCCTTCAGTGTGTGTTGCCACAACAGTCCGCCCTTCAGTGTGTGTTGTCACAACAGTCCATCCTTCAGTGTGTGTTGCCACAACAGTCCATCCTTCAGTGTGTGTTGTCACAACAGTCCGTCCTTCAGTGTTTGTTGCCCGAACAGTACATCCCACAGTGTGTGTTGTGTTGCCACATTGATCCATCCTTCAGTGTGTGTTGCCACAACAGTCCATATTTCAGTGTGTGTTGTCACAACAGTCCATCCTTCAGTCGTGTGTTGCCACAACAGTCAGTCCTTCAGTGTGTGTTCTACACTGATTCATCCTTCAGTGTGTGTTGCCACAACATTCCGTCCTTCAGTGTGTTTTGCCACATAGATCCATCCTTCAGTCGAATGTTGCCACATTGATCCATCTTTCAGTCGAATGTTGCCACATTGATCCATCCTTCAGTCGAATGTTGCCATATTGATCCATCCTTCTGTAGAATGTTGCCACATTGATCCATCCTTCAGTCGAATGTTGCCACATTGATCCATCCTTCAGTCGAATGTTGCCACATTGATCCATCCTTCTGTAGAATGTTGCCACATTGATCCATCCTTCAGTCAAACACTACCACATTAATCCATCCTTCTGTAGAATGTTGCCACATGGATCCATCCTTCAGTCAAACACTGCCACATTGATCCATCCTTCAGTCGAATGTTGCCACATTCATCCATCCTTCAGTCAAAAGCGGCCACATTGATCCATCCTTCTGTAGAATGTTGCCACATTGATCCATCCTTCAGTTAAACACTGCCACATTGATCCATCATTCAGTCAATCACTGCCACATTGATCCATCCTTCAGTCAAACGCTGCCACATTTATCCATCCTTCAGTCAAACTCTGCCACATTGATCCATCCTTCAGTCAAACGCTGCCACATTGATTCATCCTTCAGTCAAACACTGCCACATTGATACGTCCTTCAGTCAAGCACTGCCACATTGATCCATCCTTCAGTCAAACGCTGCCACATTGATCCATCCTTCAGTCAAAAACTGCCACATTGATCCATCATTCAGTCAAACGCTGCCACATTAATCCATCATTCAGTCGAATGCTGCCACATTGATCCATCCTTCAGTCAAACGCTGCCACATTGATCCATCATTCAGTCAAACGCTGCCACATTAATCCATCATTCAGTCAAACGCTGCCACATTGATCCATCCTTCAGTCAAACGCTGCCACATTGATCCATCCTTCAGTCAAAAACTGCCACATTGATCCATCATTCAGTCGAATGCTGCCACATTGATCCATCATTCAGTCAAACGCTGCCACATTGATCCATCCTTCAGTAAAACGCTGCCACATTGATCCATTATTCAGACGAATGCTGCCACATTGATCCATCCTTCAGTCAAAAGCTGCCACATTGATCCATCCTTCAGTCAAACGCTGCCACATTGATCCATCCTTCAGTCAAACGCTGCCACATTGATCCATCATTCAGTCGAATGCTGCCACATTGATCCATTATTCAGTCAAACGCTGCCACATTGATCCATCCTTCAGTAAAACGCTGCCACATTGATCCATTATTCAGACGAATGCTGCCACATTGATCCATCCTTCAGTCAAAAGCTGCCACATTGATCCATCATTCAGTCGAATGCTGCCACATTGATCCATCATTCAGACGAATGCTGCCACATTGATCCATCCTTCAGTCAAACACTGCCACATTGATCCATCATTCAGTCAAACGCTGCCACATTTATCCATCCTTCAGTCAAACGCTGCCACGTTGATCCATCATTCAGTCGAATGCTGTCACATTGATCCATCCTTCAGTCAAACACTGCCACATGGATCCATCATTCAGTCGAAATGCGGCCACAATTAATCCATCATTCAGTCGAAATGCTGCCACATTGATTCCATCCTTCAGTCAAACACTGCCACATGATCCATCATGTCAGTCAAAACGCTGGCCACATTGATCCATCCTTCAGTCAAACGCTGCCACATTGATCATCATTCCAGTCGAAATTGCTGTCACAATTGATCCATCCTTCAAGTCAAACAGCTGGCCACATAGATCCATCATTCCAGTCAAAACGCTGCCACATTGATCCCAATTCCTTCAGTCAATACAGCTGCCACAGTTGATCCATCATTCAGTGCAACCATGCTGCCTACATGATTCCATCATTCAGTCAAAAACAGTCTGCCACATTGCATCCATCCTTTCAGTGACAACGACTGCCACATTTGTTCCATAATTCAGCAAACGCTGAACCATTTATCCATCAGTTAGTCTAAACGCTGCCACATTTGATCCATACCTTCAGTCGACATGCTGCCACCTTCCGATCCATCCTTCAGTCACAACGCTGCCACATTGATCCATCATTCAGTCAAACACTGCCACATTGATCCATCATTCAGTCAAACACTGCCACATTGATCCATCATTCAGTCGAATGCTGCCACATTGTTCCATCATTCAGTCAAACACTGCCACATTGATCCATCATTCAGTCAAACGCTGCCACATTGATCCATCATTCAGTCAAACGCTGCCACATTGATCCATCATTCAGTCAAACATTGCCACATTGATCCATCCTTCAGTCAAACGCTGCCACATTGATCCATCATTCAGTCAAACGCTGCCACATTGATCCATCCTTCAGTCAAACGCTGCCACATTGATCCATCATTCAGTCGAATGCTGCCACATTGATCCATCCTTCAGTCAAACGCTGCCATATTGATCCATCCTTCAGTCAAACGCTGCCACATTGATCCATCATTCAGTCAAACACTTCCACATTGGTCCATCATTCAGTCAAACGCTGCCACATTGATCCATCATTCAGTCAAACACTTCCACATTGGTCCATCATTCAGTCAAACACTGCCACATTGATCCATCATTCAGTCAAACACTTCCACATTGGTCCATCATTCAGTCAAACACTTCCACATTGATCCATCAATCAGTCAAACACTTCCACATTGGTCCATCATTCAGTCAAACACTTCCACATTGATCCATCATTCAGTCAAACACTTCCACATTGGTCCATCATTCAGTCAAACACTTCCACATTGGTCCATCATTCAGTCAAACGCTGCCACATTGATCCATCCTTCAGTCAAACGCTGTCACATTGATCCATCATTCAGTCAAACGCTGCCACATTGATCCATCCTTCAGTCAAACGCTGCCCCATTGATCCATCATTCAGTCAAACGCTGCCACATTGATCCATCATTCAGTCAAACACTGCCACATTGATCCATCATTCAGTCAAACACTTCCACATTGGTCCATCATTCAGTCAAACGCTGCCACATTGATCCATCATTCAGTCAAACACTTCCACATTGGTCCATCATTCAGTCAAACACTGCCACATTGATCCATCATTCAGTCAAACACTTCCACATTGGTCCATCATTCAGTCAAACACTTCCACATTGATCCATCAATCAGTCAAACACTTCCACATTGGTCCATCATTCAGTCAAACACTTCCACATTGATCCATCATTCAGTCAAACACTTCCACATTGGTCCATCATTCAGTCAAACACTTCCACATTGGTCCATCATTCAGTCAAACGCTGCCACATTGATCCATCCTTCAGTCAAACGCTGTCACATTGATCCATCATTCAGTCAAACACTGACACATTGATCCATCATTCAGTCAAACACTGCCACATTGATCCATCATTCAGTCAAACACTGCCACATTGATCCATCATTCAGTCAAACACTTCCACATTGGTCCATCATTCAGTCAAACGCTGCCACATTGATCCATCCTTCAGTCAAACGCTGCCACATTAATCCAACATTCAGTCGAATGCTGCCACGCGTGTTTTGTAGCTGTCAACTTGTATTCCTACTTGTGTGCTGCCGTTGTGCTATCGGCTATTAAAGTTCTTCCCCCGTGGATCTCTTGGACCTTTCTCCTTTGGGGTGCATTTAAGCTACTGCTATTGTTGTTTACTGTGGTGCCAAGATATGCACAGTCTGTGATTATCCCATCATTGTTTCTCATGTCTGGTTCTCGTGAATGTTTTCGTGGACATTAATTTTGTTGTTCATATTGAGAACAGATATGTGATCTTAAACAGACAGAAGTGGACTAATCCTGCAGCACGGCTCCGAAGGATGATCATCTCATCTGCATAATTTATTCCGGGGAATCTGATTTGCATCTGTTACGGAGAGTGTATTAAATTGTCACATTTTTGCATCAGTTATGGAGAGTTGATCAAATTGTCACAATTTTGCATCAGTTATAGAGAGCTGATCAAATTGTCACATTTTTGCATCAGTTATGGAGAGTTGATCAAATTGTCACAATTTTGCATCAGTTATAGAGAGCTGATCAAATTGTCACATTTTTGCATCAGTTATGGAGAGTTGATTAAATTGTCACATTTAAAAAAATCGTTTTTGTCTTTTTCGTTTATTGTTTACGTTTGCTAGCTTTGAACTCAAGCGTAGTCCATACACATGGTGCTACTTCTAGTCCACGGGATTGATGTTTGCGTGTGAGTTAGTTTTCCCTGATACCAGTGTCCCTTGCGATCAGGTGAACCCACTCCTACTTCACAGGTACCTGTAATTTACGTCCCCCAGTCAAGGACGAGAAGTCAACATTTTAGTCCAACTGACCGGTGTAGGGGTTGAACTCCCTCGGCATCAGCACACCGTATGTTTAAGAACAAACGCTCTCTTATCCATTCGGCCGAACTGACCTGCCATCTTGTGCCGTTGCCACTCCAGTATACATAATTGTCCTCCGTTATTTGATATAGGAATTACTCGCCCCTTCCCTCCCCCACCAACCAGTCAACGCTCTACATCGACCCCCTGTTGTCTCGCCTGGCTTTTCATTGCGGGCGATATCGATTGCTTCTGCAAGTAATTCGTACTCACACGCACGGCCTAGTGTGTTGCTGGCCTGTACGACTGTGTGAGTATCGTTAACTTGTAGTTATGAACCCGCCCACCCCTCCGACATTAGCATCGAGCTGTTTGTCTCATCTCTAGGGATATCCCATTAAGGGCGGTGTAAGCTCACATTTCTCACCTGTTTCGTAGAGTCTAAAGTTCAGTTCGGTGAAATTCAAACATGCATTCTGTGGATATTACTGGATAAATGATCCCTGGTTTGTTTCCTACACTGAGACCGTTTGGCTCTGGATGGCGACTGGATGTAGAATGTAGTGTCACGTGAATGTAGGATTGTTCCGTCTCCCAAAGAGGGGGACTTGGAAGACGTGTTATGTTTACCGCACCTTTAGGGCGCCTCCGACTTGTGAGAAATGTGAAATTGGGCGCGGTTTAACGAGAAGCGCGATCATAAGTCACTCTTCCGTAGTAGAACTATTATTCACGGCAATATTTATGTTGTGTTTCATTCTTATAGACTGTCCCGTGTGTTGTAGATCTGTTATACCCCTGTGTGTGTATGAATTATAAACTTCGTGGTGCACTGTAGATCTGCTATACCTGTGTATGTGCAAGGTATTAATTTATAAATTTAAACTTTATTGTATACGGTAGCTCTGTTATTCCCATGTTTGTGTAGCCTATGGATTATAAAATTCGTGTTATACCTCTGTATGTGTAAGCATTATAATCGTAAACTTCGTGGTACATGGTAGATCTCTATACCACTGTATATGTGTGGATTATAAACGTCTGGACATCTACACACACTTGTAACAGATAGCTTAAATAGAGTAACCAGCCTTGGCTTGAAAATAATTGACCAAGACAAACAACTGAAAGCAAATAAAGATAGATTCAAGTAGAAAGCTGAAACAGCGGAACAATAACCAATACATTAGGGAATATCAAATTCATTCACTGATTCAGTGCCAAAAAAAAGTCGGTTTGGACCAAACATGGTACACAATCAAATGTTGCCCTAAACTCCTTAAGAAGCTACACCGGATACTGGGATCCGCGTGGAAACACAAACATGTCAGCACCGAATGGAAGACAGCCAACGGAATCTACATTCCCAAAGAGCAAAACTCAATTGGTATAGCCCAATTCAGGCCGATCTCTCTCCTGAACGTCGAGGGGAAAATATTCTTCTCAATTATGGTCAGTCGAATCACGAAGAACTTGATGGGAAACAAGTACATAGAGACAGTGGTTCAAAAAGGGGTGGGGTATACCTGAGGTCCCCGGTTGTCTCGAACACGGCACCATGATCTGGGAAGCTATCCAGAGAGCGAAGACGAAGAAGGAGGAACTCCACGTGATATGGTTGGATCTGGCTAACGCGTATGGGTCAGTGCCCCGCCAGCTGTTGTGGCATGCACTCAAGGCTTATCACGTGCCCGAGAACATTACGGAAATGCTTGTGCATACTTCTCCGGCTTCTCTCTTCGTTTCTCGACCAAAACGTTCACGACCAGATGGATCGACCTGCAAGTGGGTATTGCCATGGAATGTAAGATTTCGCCGATATTATTTGTCATGGCCAAGCAGGTCATCCTGGATGCGGTATCTGGCTAGCTACACGGTCCGAAACTCAGCGAAGGGAAGAACACTCCGCCGCTGAAGGCCTTCATGGACGATACGACAATCCTGACACCGAAGGAGAGTGATGCTCGCAGCATCCTCCTCAGACTGGACGATCTGATTCGCTGGTGCAGGATGAGCTTCAAACCTAAGAAATCGAGAAGTCTGTCGATCGTGAAGGGTAAGGCGGCGGAGAGGTTGTTCCTGGTTGCCGGACAAGCGATTCCCACGGTGGTAGAGGAACCCGTAAAGAGTCTCGGTCGTGTGTACGACTCAACCCTGACGGACAGGAACGCGGTGGTAGAGATGCAAGAAATGCTGACGAACGGTCCTGGGTACCATCGATAAAACCAGGCTGATAGGCAAATTCAAAATCTGGTGCCTCCAATTCATGCTTATTCCGAAACTCCTGTGGCCGCTGCTGATATATGATATAGGCACGACCACAGTGAGCACCATGGAAGGGAAGATAAGCAGATATATAAGAAGTGGCTTGGAGTACCAACATGCCTCACGACTGTCGCACTGTATGCAAGCAGAGTAAGCTCGTCCTCCCGTTCCCGTCCCTCATGGAAAAGTTCAAAGCCGGAAAAACCAGACTCGCGATGATGCTGCGCGAGTCTCCAGATGTAACGGTTAGTGCCTCAGTTCCCGCCCTGAGAACGGAAGGAAGTGGAAAGTCGTCAGCGCGGTCAAAGAAGCCTAGGCAACACTCCAGCTGAAGGAGGTCATGGGCCACATCCCAGTCGGACAGGAAAGGGTTCGGCTACCAAGACAAGATCCGATGTGGTCCACGGCGACGACCAAGGAACGCAGGGACCTGGTGGTTAAGGAGATCCGCAAGGGGGAAGATGACGAAAGAGTCCGGAAGGCTGCCCAACAGGCGCAGCAGGCCCAGTGGATATCATGGGAAGCGGTAGTGCAGAGATCTCTTACCTGGAATGACATTTGGCGAATGGCACCACTGCGCTAAGTTTCGTCGTCCGATCCTCTACGATGTCCTGCCATCAGCTGCCAACCTGGTCAAGTGGGGGAAAACCACCGACCCGTTCTGTCCCCTCTGTACAAAGGTTCAAGTGGTTCAGACAGCGGAACACGTACTTGTCCGTATGTAAGGTCGCCCTGACCCAAGGCCGATTTACGTGGCGGCACAACAAAGTCCTTACTGAGTTGGCTGCCATAGTGGATGTAGCCAGAATGAAGGCGAACAAAGAGGGACCAGGCCGAGGCCGATGGAGATTTCCTTCGTCCGAGCCGGGCGCAACGAAGGCAGAACTGACGACTTGCCGCTTGCGACCATTTTCGATGGTGCGAGGGACTGGGAACTGACCGTGGATCTAAAGGGCCGTGGCAAATACCCTGAGGTGATCCGAAAGTTTGGCTTGCGACCTGACATCGTACTTAGCTCCTCGTCAGCCAAGCAGCTAACGCTGATTGAGCTGACCGTCCCGTATGAGTCAAATATTGAGGAGCAGCATACGTACAAACTGAAGAAGTACGAAGACATGGTCGCAAGTCTTAAGCTGGAAGAGTACGCCGTCAGGCTATTCGCCGTTGAGGTAGGCGCCAGAGGTCTAGTCTCCCACTCCGTGTATGATGTGCTAAAACGAATGGGCATTAAAGGACAAGCAAGAACTCGGGCCCAAAAACAACTGTGTGAGGCAGCCGAAAAGGCCTCGTGCTGGCTATGGAATTGTCGGAACCTGAAGTGGGACGAGTCTCGGAACTAGTATGGTTAGAAGCGGTAACTGCAGAACTACTAACAATCTCTCAACCAAGACCACGAACTTGCAACGTCTCGTGTCAGCTCTTTAGCCTTTCCTCCGAGCGTGGGTGGTGAATCTGAGTGCAGTCAAACCATGCAAATGTCGGCTGAAGTCCAACCTCCATGACATAGCGGTAATTGTCCGTAAGTCGCACTCACCCAGCTACAGAGACCAAAATATGGGTCCAGAAACGTAAAGGAAGAACCGGTTTCCTAGTAGAGTGTGGTGCCGTGAACGGGGCACGAGGAAGGAACACATCGACGGAGATGAATGGATGCAACAGAGGCCGTGGCTGGGGAAGAAGCTGGCTCCCCATGACCACACGTGATAAGGGGCATGCACAGGCTGCACGGACTCTCCTCACCGAGGGAGGGGAGGCTTGAGAATGGACATGGTAACAGCGAAGGGACAAGCGCAACAACAGGGACAACGTGACGAATGTGACCGAATGTCTCCACGGCAGGGGAAAGACGCCAGGAGTCATGACCCGGCCGGGACCGCCCCCAGAGTGTATCAAGAATATAATGGTCCGAAATACTTGGGGAAGTGGGGTACACTTCTGACGATCAGAAACCCCCTGTCGTGTTTGCTCCGCGGCGGAGTTTTTTTTATGATTTTATGACTAGTGTAAATTTCCGTTCACTGAGCATTAAAATTGCGGAAGATACCACGAAACAAAATATATAACACCAAGACCCTAGTACAGCGATATATCGTCCTTCTGTCACATTTGGCGATCCTTCGCCAATGAATTGGTTAAAATATCAGACAACAGAAAGGATCGAGGCGTCGTTGTCTCTCATGTCTCTCCCAGACCAGACATTTAGTGAAAGAAGTCCCAAATAGCACTTTAGTGGCAAGAGGTGCTGGATCCCACGCTTCATGTTTTTGATGTTCTCTCTCTCTCACCGGTCTCACGTCGGCCATCTTTGTCTTGTATCCAATACTTCTGTATCCATCGTCAGTACCGAATGTCTCCAAAAGATACGTTACCTTCTTGAAGTGCAGATCAATGCCTGCGAGTTTATTATTCCTTACAAATATAGTTAACTCATTATTTCCGTATGTGTTTTGTTAGGGAAAATGCGCGAATAGAATATGTTAACAACAAGTGCATTTATACAATGGGTAAAAGCTGTTCAGTGTGACCCTACCACAACTAGCATATTCTTAGAAGAACTGAAGACAAGCAGCAGGGTCGTACATGAACTTAAGGGAACAACAAGGTTGTACGTATATGAACAGAAGACAAGCAACAGAGTTGTACATAGATGAACTGAAGACAAGCAACAACGTATTCATAGATGAACTAAAGA
>JACEFZ010006112.1:95000-102500 GCA_014155875.1 Cepaea nemoralis | reverse complement strand
TCGTTTCTTTCGACAACTCCAGCAGCTTTTCTCAGGCGCTTCACATTACATGTCAACAGTTATCGGTGGTCGGATCTTTACATGGAATAGGTGTAATACTACTACTGCTACTGCCACTGCTACTACTACTACTACAACTACATGGTAACCCCCCGCCTCCCCCCCCAAAAAAAACAGAACCCATAAACTACTACTACTACTACTACTACTACTACTACTACTACTACTACTACTACTACTACTACTACTACTACTACTACTACTACTACAGCTACTACTAATACTGCTACTAAAACTACTTCTACTACTACTACAGTTACTACTGCTGTTACTACTACTGTACTGTAGACACTGTACTGTATGAAACATGAGTGATTGGAAGGGCCAAATGTAAGACGGGCTTGCGTGCCCAATTTGTGACCCTATGAAAATAAAGTTCGTTCGTTCGTTCGTTCTAGAAAACAGTATCATCATCAATATATTGATTAAGTCTCTCTATCTTTACTTTGTGACATAACTTAGTCACAATGTGTCATTACCTTTGCCACGACCTTGCTCAAGCTGTCTGCCTCTCGCTCTCACAGTTGAGGGTTCAGTTCAGGACTCCGTCTTTCAGTTCACGAGTACAGTATTCTCATAAACTCCTGGGGGTCGTCGTTGGAGCTACGGAGTTCGTGATTTGTGTCTTCTTCGGCAGGCCGCACTGCGGAAAGAGACCAATCTTTATGAGATAAAACCAGGTGCAATGAAGTCGATACGTTCGGTTCTAAACTCTTTAAGCCATATCCCGTTGCCTGTGTATTGTTGTTGCCTTGTTGTTTGCTGATGAAGTTTCGGCCTCTGTTTGTTCGTAATGTATTTTGTACCGTTGTCCTACACGTCTTGTGTACCAGTTGTTTACATGTCCCCAGTTTTACTCTGTTGAGCCATTTCTCGTATGTTTGTTGCTAACCCTAGCTAGATCTTGTTGCTAAACCTTGCTAAACCTTGTTGCTAAACCTAGCTAAACCTTGTTGCATTACCCTGTCTAAACCTTGTTGCTAAACCTAGCTAAACCTTGTTGCTAAACATAGCTAGACACCAAGCTGTGTCACATGGGAGACATCATCAAGTTACTCAGAGAAGACATGTCATTTGGGCTCTATGTTATAACAAGGGGAGTGCAATGGCGAGAGGGTCCATTTTATTGCACCCGGGTGTATTCCATATGGCTCTCTCCTGCTTTCTCTTTATTTATCTCTCTCTTTCTATTCGCATGGCGGCCTGCAGAAAGCGTCACACAAAGCAGTAACTTCGTAGCTCCAGCGACGACCCCCAGGAGTCTACAAGAAAAATGCACTCGTGAACCGAACAACGCGGCCTAGAATCGAACCCATCGAAGCGCGAGCCAGACTGCTTATACATTTCGCCATGGGTACTTCACCTCCCCCAATCCTCCCCCATCCTCCCAACACTTCCCCCAACCTTCCCCAGTAGTATTTAAATGCGATAAGTGTGTGTTTATGTGAGCGTGTGCGTGTGTCTCCAGGCGGGCGTTGAGTAACATAGGATGGTAGCAGACATGTGCAGTGCTTGAGAGGATGCTGCAATGAATGTTATGAGCAAGAATCAGCTTGATATCTTACCCACAGCTTGAAAACCTGGTGGTAACAGAGCAATAGGAAGATACAGAGATAATTATCTAGATAGTTTAGCCAAATGTCACAGTTCGGAAACGTACAAACACCTCACATTATGACCAAATGAAGAACATGGGTGGGTCATGAGACAACCTGAGAATAGTTTACCTAGAGCTGCTTTTGTCTGAAAGCCTCGAAATAGAGGAAAACCCAAAACACACGGAGAAGAGAAGCAGACACATAAATGAATAATATAGGAGGGCATGGACGGAGCTGCATGGGATACCTAAAGATAGGGGTTTGGGGTCAGCTGGATGAGGGGGTGGGGGGGGGGGGTGTTTAAGAAAAGGACAGATACATGATCGAGTCTTCCGTGATCGCGTGTGAGATGGTACATCGTGATCGATAAAGCACTTAGTTAAAAGCTACTCACACAAAGGTTGGAGGAAGAAGAAAAATGCGGGCGGTTGGCTGCCGAGAGAATGTGGAAATATGTCATAAACATAACGACAGCTGTTTCTACTTCGTCTTGTTCTGTCCACTGTGTTTGGTTGGCCTGTCTACCGTCGGTTGTGGCAGCTGTTGTCTGACTGAAGTTTGTTGTCTGGTTCTTTGGTTAAATGTATCGCTGATGCCTGGTTCTATTGAACGTTTCTGCTGCTGTTGTTGATGTCGATGATGAAGATGATGATTAATCTGCTGCTGCTGTTGTTGCTGCTACAGTTGTTGGTGGTTTTGTTGATGTTGATGATTGTCATGGTACAGCATTACTGACTGTTATTGAGTGGCTGTTTTATAATATTATGTTTGGAACTACATTGTCCTGATTGACGCACAACATGTAAGAACTCAAAGTACAACAGAATACTGGTTTGTTCAAATTCATTATTTCTCTTCTCGTAATTCATTACACGTTTACAAAGTTTAACGCAATCACAACATGGTATTTTCAATCCCTCTTACGATCATATACGAGGGGCAGTCAATATGTAAGTCACAAATGGCTGTAAAAATATAACTAAATATGATAACAACTTGAAACCAGTTTATTTTTATACATACATTGTCCCTTTATTTCTCAACATAATTTCCTCCTACATTGATGCACTTATCCCATCGTTTTATCAGTCATCCCAAACTGGCTGCATAGAACTGCGTGCTCTATTTTCTAAACAAAAAAGTTTTCACTTCACATTCAACTTCGGCGTTATTCGAGAAATGTCTCCCGCCAAGATGGGTTTTCGGTGGACCAAAAAGATGGAAATCGCTAGGGTCTAAGTCGGGGCTGTAAGGTGGATGTTCCAGAACTTTCCACCTTAGTTGGTTGATTTTCTCCTGAGTTAATCGAGCCGTATGTGGTCTGGCATTGTCATGAAGAAGCAACACTTCTCTAGTCGCAGTCCTGGTCGTTTTCTTCGAATTGCATCCATAGAAGCATCCATAGAACTTCATAGTACGATTCAGAATTCACATTGTCACCTTTCTTCTAGAAATTGGTTAAAAGTACTCCTTGACAATCCCAGAACACTGTCAGCATAACTTTCCCTGCTGATGGCGTAACCTTGAATTTTTGGACACATAGGCGAAGAGTTTTAGAGCGTCCTTGAAAAATTATTCTACCCAGCTATGCGCCGGTTTACGGGACACACATTTGTCAACATAAACAGGAAACATTTCCTGATGAATGTCCTTTGCAGGCAGTCCTTTTGCCCACACACAAAATAAAAAAACGCACAACAGCTCGTTGCTCTTTGGTTGTACACTCCGTAAGTACAGTCTCCATTTTGTTTATGCGCTGCGCATACGCATGAGACACCTAGCGCCACCTGACGAAGGGGAATATAAAGTTCGATGTTGCTGTCACCTAATGACACCTGTAGAAAACACCAACTACATTTACCTGCCATCCCACAGAACTGTGTGACTTACGTATTAACGTGCCCTCGTAATTATAAAACGCATATAAAACTATAACACATCGGCGGCAAAATAAATCTTGCCAATGCCATAACGAGTCTGAGCCGGTCTGCTAACTATCACGGTCTCAGCTCGAGTGTCATGTGAAAGTGAGACCTTTCTCTCCTGGGCGAGGTCGAAAGCGTGCTTCTCGCTCAAGGCGATCCGCACTTCCAACCGCGATGAGAATGTGAGCTCTAGTCACACTCCGCGTCATGGCAATGATGATGGTTTCGTTGTTGTGGTCTCTACACCTCACGATCAGACGTTGTTGTGGTCTCTACATCTCACGATCAGACGTTGTTGTTGTTGTCTCTACATCTCACGATCAGACGTTGTTGTTGTTGTCTCTACACCTCACGATCAGACGTTGTTATTGTCTCTACACATCACGATCAGACGTTGTTATTGTCTCTACACATCACGATCAGACGTTGTTATTGTCTCTACACATCACGATCAGACGTTGTTATTGTCTCTACACATCACGATCAGACGTTGTTATTGTCTCTACACATCACGATCAGACGTTGTTATTGTCTCTACACATCACGATCAGACGTTGTTATTGTCTCTGCATCTCACGATCAGACGTTGTTATTGTCTCTACACATCACGATCAGACATTGTTATTGTCTCTACACCTCACGATCAGACGTTGTTATTGTCTCTACACATCACGATCAGACGTTGTTATTGTCTCTGCATCTCACGATCAGACGTTGTTATTGTCTCTACACCTCACGATCAGACGTTGTTATTGTCTCTACACCTCACGATCAGACGTTGTTATTGTCTCTACACATCACGATCAGACGTTGTTATTGTCTCTACACATCACGATCAGACGTTGTTATTGTCTCTACACATCACGATCAGACGTTGTTATTGTCTCTACACATCACGATCAGACGTTGTTATTGTCTCTACACATCACGATCAGACGTTGTTATTGTCTCTACACCTCACGATCAGACCTTGTTATTGTCTCTACACATCACGATCAGACGTTGTTATTGTCTCTACACATCACGATCAGACGTTGTTGTTGTTGTCTCTACACATCACGATCAGACGTTGTTGTGGTCTCTACATCTCACGATCAGACGTTGTTGTTGTCTCTACATCTCACGATCAGACATTGTTGTTGTTGTCTCTACACATCACGATCAGACGTTGTTATTGTCTCTATACATCACGATCAGACGTTGTTATTGTCTCTACACATCACGATCAGAATGGATTACAGACACAAGACAGATCTTGACACGATTCTTCTTCTTCTGCTGCGTTCATCCGAAGAGTTTGTTTTTTTCCTTTTTTTTCGGACGTGATTGTATTGTGCCTGTGTACAGCAGAGCTGCGTTCTTGCGCCGTTAGACCGACAAATCCGACTTCTGCCTGCATTTGTTGACCGGGTTAACCTTCTGGGGGGACACGATGCACAAGAAAGGACAAGTAAGACAAGACAAGCTAGGATAGACAACACAGGACCCACGAAAAAAAACTACTATAAGCCACAAGAACAGACGACATAAAGCAACAAAATAAAGAACGACGAGAAGATACAAGCCAACACGACAAGAAGAGACACGATATTACATAAAAAGAAAAACTAAAGTCAAGGATATATATATATATATATATATATATATATATATATATATAGATATATATATATATATATATATATATATATATATATATATATATATATATATATATATAACACCACAATGACAAGAGGTCACGACAAGAAGAAATGTTATATAGGACGACAAGAAGAGATGATATAGCACGATACGAGGAGACTTGATATAGCACGACAAGAGGAGACTTGATATAGCACGATAAGAAGAGACTTGATATAGCACGACTAGAGGAGACTTGATATAGCACGACAAGAGGAGACTTGATATAGCACGATAAGAACAGATGATATAGCACGATACGAGGAGACTTGATATAGCACGACAAGAGGAAACTTGATAAACTACGACAAGAAAAGACGACATAGCACGACTATAAAAGACAGTATAACACGACAAGAGGAGACTTGATATAACACGATAAGAAGAGACTTGATATAGCACGACAAGAAGAGACTTGATATAGCACGATAAGAAGAGACTTGATATAGCACGACAGGAGGAGACTTGATATAGCACGACAAGAAGAGAATTGATATAGCACGACAAGAGGAGACTTGATATAGCTCGACAAGAAGAGACTTGATATAGCACGACAAGAATAGACGTTATATAGCACGACAAGAGGAGACTTGATATAGCATGGCAAGAAGAGACTTGATATAGCACGACAAGAAGAGACTTGATATAGCACAAGAAGAGACTTGATATAGCACGACAATAAGAGACTTGATATAGCACGACAAGAAGAGGCTTGATATAGCACAAGAAAAGACTTGATATAGCTCGACAAGACTTGATTTAGATTGACAATAGGCGGATTTTTTTTAGCTCGCTCGCTTTGAACTCAAGTGTAGTCCATACACACTACTTCTAGTAGTCATTCATTCATTCATTCATTCAGTAGCATGGCATTTGCAGAACCTCGCTCCCATAACAACCTTCCGGAAAACTCGACCACAAGCAAGATGTCCCGCGTCCGATACACTCATCTGGAGATCATCCGCCACATCCTACACCCATCTTCTCTTTGGCCTTCCTCTTCCTCTCTTCCCAGGCATGTGCCCCTCCATTATTGTTCTCTCCAAACTTTCATGACGTTTCAAGTGACCAAAATATTTCAATTTTCTCTGTTTTATCGTCTTTAATAGCCAACCTTCTTCAACATTTAGCTCCTGAAGTATGGATTCATTTGATCTTTTCTTTACCCAAGATGTTCTTAAAAGCCGTCTATAACATTTGTATTCAACGGCATTTATGCGCTGTTCAGCTTGTTTAGTAAGTGTCCAGGTCTCACAGGCGTATGTTGCAATGGGAAAGATGCATGCTCTTAAAAATCTAATTTGTGTAGTTCTATCCGTCACACTCCATAATTTATTCAGTTGTTTTAGTCTTTGAAGAGCAATTGACAGTCGCCGTTTAATTTCTTTCATTATGTCACCATTGTTGGTAATCAACGACCCAAGATATCCAAAATTTTCCACCTCCAATTTTTTCTCATTAACATATATTTCTTTCTCCATAGTAGTTGTATCTGTATGCATTATCTTTTGTTTTTACTATGTTGAGATATAAGTTGCGATTTTCATTATTTCTTTGGGTTTAGGTTATTAAGTTTTCTAGACCATTATGTGATATGGATAGCAACACTGTATCATCAGCATATCGAATCTCTGGTATTTCATGACCACCGATATTTAGAGCATCATATTGCTCCCTGGTTATATAATCTCTGACATTTCTCATTATATTTTCGGCGTACAGGTTAAACAAATAGGGTGACAGCACACAGCCCTGACGGACTCCTTGCTTGATGTCAAACCAATCTGATCTCTCGCCATCTATTTTAACCGCTGCTTTTTGGTCTAGATAAAGCATTTTTATGAGTTGTACTACATGTGATGGAAAGCATATAGTCCTCATGATTTCCCAACGCTTTCTGATGTTGTTAGCAGTCAAATGCCTTTGAATAATCCACAAAACATGAGAATAGGTTTACATTAAATTCTCTGTACTTTTCTATTATTAAACGCATGTTTAGTATGTGATTTCTTGTTCCTCTTCCTTGTTTAAATCCAGCTTGAACCACGTTAATCTCTTCTTCCATTTTCTTACGAAGTCTTCCCATTATGCTTTTTAGTAGAATTTTACTTGCATGACTGATCAGGGCAACAGTTCTATAGTTGGTGCATAATTTCAGGTTGCCCTTTTTTGGTTTTGGAATGAAGATAGTTCTCTTCCAATCTATTGGCCTTATACCACATTTCCATATCTTT